>JAWDJV010009599.1:0-27767 GCA_033119285.1 Teratosphaeriaceae sp. CCFEE 6253
ATACCGAGTGCGCAAAGTCCTACGTCTTCCGCGGTAACAAAGACTACACCGGCAAGCAAGTCCAGGAAATGCTCGGCCTGCTCACCGCCCCAGGAGCACGGCCGGGCATGCAGCAGCAGATGGTGCCCAATCAACCCGGCCGCCCTGCGCCGCCACCCATGGGAGGTGCAGGACAGCGGTTCCTGCTCCCGGTCCAACAGTGCGAATACCAACTCACCAACGCCCTCGAATCCCTTGCGCGAGACCCTTGGCCCGTGGCAAACGACCGGCGCGCCATCCGCTGCACCGGCGTCGCGCTCTCCGTCGCCGCCGGCCTCCTCGAAACCTCCTTCCAGAACTCTGGCGCGCGCATCATGCTCTTCACCGGTGGGCCCTGCACGGAAGGCCCCGGCTTGGTCGTGGGTCCCGAGCTCAAAGAGCAAATCCGGAGTCACCACGACATCGAGCGGGACAGCATCAAGTACTACAAGAAAGCGCTGAAGTTCTACGAAACCCTCGCCAAGCGCACCGCAGCCAACGGGCACATCGTGGACGTCTTCGCCGGGTGTCTCGATCAAGTCGGTCTGCTGGAGATGAAGGGCCTGCCCAACTCGACGGGCGGGCATATGATCTTGACTGACTCTTTCACGGCGAGCATGTACCGGCAGTCCTTTGCCAAGATCTTCGACACGGACGCCGCGGGCAACCTGGCCATGGGCTTCAACGCCTCGCTCGAGGTCCTGACATCCAAGGAGCTGAAGGTCACGGGGCTGATCGGGCACGCGGTCAGTCTGAATAAGAAGTCCGCGAGTGTGGGCGAGACGGAGTGCGGGATAGGCAACACGTGTAGTTGGAAGATGTGCTCCATTGATCCCGCAGCGAGTTACGGGATTTACTTCGAGATCGCTGCGCAGAACGCTCCAGCTGCGACTGGGCTCCAGCAAGGTCCGCAGAAGGGGCTGATACAGTTCTTGACTTATTATCAGCACTCTGCCGGTCAATATCATCTGCGGGTGACGACCGTAGGGAGAAACATCTGCGCGCCTTCAGGCGACCCGGCATTGGCGCAGTCCTTCGATCAGGAGGCCGCGGCGGTGCTGATGAGTCGGATCGCGGTCTACAAGGCCGAGGTGGACGATGGGCCGGATGTGCTGAGGTGGGTGGACCGGATGTTGATCCGGCTGTGCTCGAGGTTCGCAGAGTACAGGAAGGACGACCCGAGCTCGTTCCGGCTGGAGAAGGTAAGCATCGTCAATGCATGGGGTCTTGTCACGGCCATAGCTAACGAATGTTGTTCCTGCAGAACTTCACCCTCTACCCGCAATTCATGTTCCACCTCCGGCGCTCCCAGTTCCTGCAAGTCTTCAACAACTCCCCGGACGAAACGGCGTTCTATCGGCACGTCCTGAACCACGAGGACGTGTCGAACAGCTTGGTCATGATCCAGCCGACGCTCGACAGCTATACCTTTGACCAGGACGGCGCGGTCCCGGTCCTGCTGGACTCGAGCTCGATCCAGCCGCAGACCATCTTGCTGCTGGACTCCTTCTTCCACATCCTGATCTTCCACGGCGAGACGATGGCCGAGTGGCGGAAGGCGGGGTACCATGAGCAGGAGGGGTATGAGAACTTCAAGGAGATACTGGAGGCGCCGAAGGAAGACGCGAGGGTACGTCTCTTACTCGTCACGCATCGACCCGGTCTTGTACGCATACTGACATGCACTTTAGGAACTCATCCAAGACCGCTTCCCCCTCCCACGCTTCATTGTCTGCGACGCCGGCGGCTCCCAAGCGCGCTTCCTGCTCGCCAAACTCAACCCGTCGACCACGCACACAAGTTCCCCGGGGTCCGGGTACGGCGTCGTGGCGCAGACGGCGCAGACGATCTTCACAGACGACGTGAGTCTGCAGACGTTCATGGATCACTTGATGAAGCTGGCTGTTAGCGGGACGAGCTGAGAGGAGAGTGTGGGAGAGGTGATGAGGAGTAGCTTGCTGCGGCGGGTGGGAGCATTATAGCGATGGCGTTTCGAAGATGGGGAGGAGTGGGCAACGGATGCCTTATGACGGGAGTGATGGTGGCAGCGGTTGTAGAGGTGTCTCTGTGAGCGGCTCAGTCTTAGGCCGATGCTGGAGGAGGACGAAGCAACATTCCACAGCTACTTGGATCCTCGCGTCGGCCCCGGCTCGCTCTTCCGTCATCGCTGCAGCGGGGCGGCTTCGACATCTGTCTCCTCACCATCACCCCCTTCTTTGCCGTGGCAGTGGCAGTGGTCTGAGAGGCCGACAATATCTTCATCCAACTTCCACTGTTTTCATTGGCTCGGTCATACCCGCCGCTAGCTTGAGGGCACGCGATGTCGTATCCTCTGTGGGATCGCCCGAGCAGCGAGGGCAGCGATGAATCCGTTATTCGGCAATGTTGAGCCTCAGCGGACAAGAGGCAAGAATCACCCGACGCGACGGCGAGGCTGGCTTCCAGGTGGAGGTAGCACGCAAAGGCAGGCCCGCGCTCAGCTCACCGTCAATCAACATGGCCGACCTCACCCACACTTGCCACGTACGCCATCGACTTGAAGACGACACCAAGGCCAGGCGGATAGGCTGCTACCGAACATGTCGCGCTGTCTGTACGCATGGCGCAGCGCGATCGCCACCGGCTGCCTGGGTCAACTTTCACTAGTCCTCCATGACCCCATGCTTTGGACAACGCAGGACGTGAGCTATTCCTGACCAGCACCTGTCTCGGGGTCTGCTTGCTGCGACGTGTATCGCCGGCACACGAGAAGGACTGTGCCTTGGAGACCGTCAGATCATGCATCGAGCCGCCGGACGATTCGCCGCCACGTCTCGCTCATTGGCACGTGCCGCAGGCCTACATCAGATTCTCATGGCTCAGACGGTTCGGCGGAACGATCTATGCTTGTCGCAGTCGCTCTGCGATTCATCAGAGTCTAGACAGAACTGGCATTGCGGCTGTGAGACATGCTTGTCTCGGTCGATGCGTGGTCTATTTGCAGCAGACCAGTTCATCAGGTTGGTCGTGATCTTTGAAATACTTTCGTGTCGCACGCAGCTGTCACCCTCATTCACACTTACCACTGGTTAAGGCAGCTGCGCCTGCTCATTCTTCGCGACGTGAACGGCCTCTAGACGAGGACATCCTGCTGCAGGCCACGCTCGGTCGACAATATACGGAATCATACTACGCCCTTGCCGGATCACACTACATCAACAGCTATGTCTACCCCGACAGACTCAGTCCACAGCGCACTCACTCACCGGAAGCGGAAACGCGGGCCTCCATCCGCCAACGAGCTCTACGACTTGACATCCGACTCTGACCGCTCCACTCACTCCGATGACGACGGCTTGGATTCTGATCTCGACATGGCCGACATCGATCTGGGCCGTGCGCGCATAGTCGAGGTGTGGGACGATACGACTGGCCCAGGAAATGCTGGTGCCGAAGCACCGGCGTACGACGAGCAATTCGATGACATAGAGGCGGGCATCAAGAAGCAAGTGGCGAAGGTTGTGCAGATCCTCGAAAGGCACAGGCACATCAGTGCTCGCTTGCAAGACACTCTGGACCAAACTCAACGGCTCATGCAGCCTATCGTGTACAGTCCACTCAAGGTGCTGCTTGTGGGAGCGTCTGGCGCTGGTAAGAGCTCCACGCTCAACTCCATCCTCGACCAGCCAGGACTTGCCAGGACACTGAGCAGCGGCGAGCGATGCACCGATGTGCCGACTTTGTACGAAGGTCCATTCCCTGGCCAAAGCACGCCATACGCCGCCCGGGTCGTCTTCCTGAGCGAGTCCGACATCCGCGATTTGATGCGAGACCTGCTGGAAGGCTACTGCATCTGGCATTTTCACTCGCGAGATGGATGGGAGCCAGATCAACGGGCGGCATTCGAACGCAGAGCGAGCACAGCCTTTCAGGCGTTCAGAGGCCTCTTCCGAGACATCGACGATTTCAGCACTGACGAGAGCGCTCGGTTGTTCTTGCAGACAAGCTATCATGATGACACAGCCGATACCGTAGCAGAGCTCTGCTCATACTGCTCCGATCTTCTGCCAGCGTCACACTGGGACGGAGCCCAGATGGTCTGCCAAAAGGTCGTTCAAGCAGACAGCAAGGAGGAACTCCGGATGCTGCTCCAGCCTTTCAACAGCTCGACCGAGTCCTCGCACCTCCCTCTCCGATGGTGCTTGGTGGACAGGATACGGGTTGGTACGCAGCGTTGCCAGATACTACGATACCTCACCATTGCCGACGCTCCCAGATCAACAGACACCGACATCCTCCGTGCCCGGGCCTTCGAGAGACTTCTCGATGACTTCGATGAGCTGTGGACTGCCGACCGAATTGGGCGTATCGTATCTGAAGATCCGGTCTCATCCATGCTCTACCAGTACGGCTCGTACATCAAGTCGCTTGTGATCGCTACCAGATCTGAAGAAAGTGCAGACGACGACTTGATCGAATACTTCCAGAACCAGCAGAAGGACGTCTTTCCCAAGGACCACATGGCTCAATTACAATCTCAACTCGACAAGGAGCGCGTACTGGAGCAGAAGAAGGCTCACCTTCTAGGTGAGATAGCCAGAACAAGAGAGAAGCATGACGGGCGCAGCTCGAAACGCTCACGAAGTGCCATCACTCAGCAACCCATGTCCACGAAGCATTCCGGGCGTCTGGAGGGCCAGCAAACGAGACTAGACGATCTGAATCTGCGACTGCACGAGGCTGGTTTGGTGAAAATGGAGCTCATAGTGCGATGGAGGAACCAGTGTGTCGCAAGACTGCTATCCGACAAGTACAGCAGATACTTGCCGGCGCATGAACGGCTGCAAGTCCACTGCATCTCCAACGCAGACTATGCATCTCATCATTCAAAGAAGGACAATAGACAACCCCGACTTTCGGTGCCTGCCACCGGAATTCCAGATCTGCGCAAGCATGTGTACGACGCCATCGCGCCAAAGGTACTCCAGACCCTGGACGACCACATCAACACCGAGCTCCTACCGTTCGCGGGCGGCTTAGCTCTGCTCGTGACTCCGGCCAATCTCCCAGGGCACGAAGACGCAATCCGGCTCGTGGATGTCGCAGGCAGGCGCCTCAGAGCACTTGTCGAGGCGCACCAAGCCGGCTTACCCTTGTTGGTCAGCGACATGCTGACAGCGCCGCTCGTTGCCCTCCAGAGAGCGCACGCCGAGTAATGCCATGGACGTCTTCGGCGAAAAGAAGAAGTGGAAGTGGCCGACCATCCGGGCATTCGTGTGGAATGATGGCCGACACGTTACCAAGAACCAGCCGCGGGAATCGTGGGACCAGCACTTTGCGAAGGCCGCTTTTGACGCCCTGGCCGAGCAGTGGATTGTGTTCGAGACCAGTTTGTCCACGTCTTTTGACGGAGTCGAGCATGCACTGGTCGAGATTGTATGGGACATCTCACGACAAATGGACGCCAGCGCAGCAAGCCAGGTTCTAGACATGGCAAGCTTCAAAGACTTCATTGGGGGCCACGTCAACGGCACCAAGAAATTCTGCCGCCTATTCAGAGACTGGGTACGAAAGCGAACCAGGTACGTACTGGACATTGTTAGGCTTCGAAGCATCGTGTGTTTCTGACCTCCAATTCCAGGACTTCCAAAAGCCTTGCCATGCGCGACAATCCCAAGGGGTACTTTTCCCGAGCAATGAAACCCGCCCACGCAAGCTGCAAAGGCATCTCAGGTATGGATACATGCTCTAGCGAACTTACATGTGCATCCCTCCTGACAGCGTTTCGCCATAGGCAGCGGCAGCTCCAAGGAATGCGTGAGGATCCTCGAAAGCCACTTCTCGCTCCGAGACGACTCCTCATCCTTCGTGGTCATGGCGCAAATCCTAGGGAACAGCGTGAGATCGGCTCTCAAGAAGGAGTTGGGCGAATTGACTAGTAGCGTGCAGGAACTTCTCGATGCTATCCGCGCACAGATCGGTGCCGTCTTTACCGAGGATGACGGTGATCCGGCCGAGATGGCTGTGCGGGCTGAGCTGAGTGAGGTCCAGCCGGAGATTGAGCAGGTTGTGGCGGACAGCAAAGCTGCGCTACGGAGTGTGGTCGGACGATATGAGGCTGCAGAGAGGTGGAGTGTTTGACGAAGGGTGGCCCGGTCACGGCTTGCTGTGCTTGCTGGAGCATTGCACCTGGAAGGCGGCCATAGACGTAGATGCAGTAAATCGCTCGACTCTGCATACCGCTCTGCCAAGCCGGGATTATTGAGCGTGGCGGGCCGCATTCCGCGTGGCCCGTTGCACCACTGCACGTGGACGCGGAGGAGTGACGATGACGGCAAGGCATGTGTGACTTCCAACGCCACAATCTCATGAACTTCGGTCGCCATGCAGGACTACCATATCGTGGCCGGCCATCATGAACACGCTGCGCAAGGTGCGCGACCTCGCTGGCCACCATGACAAGGCCGACGCACCCGTCATCCCCGGGATCACCGACAACACCGCGTTCAACGCCGATGCCCGGCCAGAGGATCTCCACAGCGCTGGCCGGTCGAAAACAGACAAGCTGAAGGACAGAGTCCGCAGCGCCAAGCATGCTGTGGCGCACCCGCACCAGGCTGCCAAAGCCCGCGGGCAGAAACAGATCCTGAAAGCGGGCGTCCAGACCGAGCGGCCCTGGCTCGGCGACCCGAACGTAGATGATGCTCGCCTGTTCGAGGCCTACGACGAGCTCGACCAGGCGCGGGCCGAGGGCGCGACGAAGCCCGATGCGCCTGGCTCGTCCGCGACGCCGATCCATGACGCGGAGGACCGCGCGCAGAGCATCGAGGCTCAGCGGACGGAACTCGAGGTTGTGTGGCACATGTCCCGCTACGTCCGACGAGCGCGCGTCGTTCGGGGTCCGCTGGCTTGGCCGGATCAGTCGTTGGATCGTTACCAGAAGCGCGGGCCGGGGGACAAGTACGAGGGCTTCCAGTGGGTGAAGTGGGTTGGTCATGTAGGATCGCCTGAGCCTGGAGGGCATGGCTGTTAGTTGACTGTGTTCAGGTGATGCTATATGGTCTGCAGAGTGCCTCATTACAGTAGTAAGTATACCCTCGGACGTGTGCTCCGCAAGCTGCTTAAGAAATCTGCTAACCCTTGTACCCGTTGCTTCAAGCATCGACCCCACAAATACTGTAGTCTACGATCATGAGGAGCTGATCCGCGCGATCGAGCGCCTGTTGGTGGTCTCGCAGGCGTACCAACACTGGTGGAACCGAGTGCGCAAGGTTTACAGGTGGGAAGACCCTTGGCTGACCTTCAAATGGCTTCTCGTTTTCATTGTGCTTGTGAAAACCGGGTACTTTATGTCTGCCTACGTAAGTTGCGCCAAGGCTTATGTTTCCGCTCGCTAACGTGTCTAGTGGTTATATCTGTGCTACTCCTTTGCCACCAACAGGTATGGGAAGCACAGCAGATTCTGGATGCGAGAATCTCATGACCGTGCGCTTTCCACTCGAGAGAAGGCCGTAACGCTCTCCGAGCTCATCATCAAGCACGGACCCGATGCATGGCTTGAGCCCCTGCTCGAAACATTCGGCCCCTGGGCCCAGATGCAGATCGTCGATCTGGCCCAGTTCCTCGAGGTAATCAACGCTGCCTACTCGTGGCGCAACCCAACCTCGACGGCGTACACGTGCTTCGGGTACTTCGTCCTGTTCCTGGTCAGCGCCATCCCTGACTTGCAATTCAGCGTCAGGCTCTTCTGGCTCTCAGCCGGCATGTTCTTCTTCACCGGCATGCCAATCGCGAGTCTCTACCCGCGCTTCAGGCACGTTGTCGATCCGCTGAGATGGTTCTACTGGTACAATCCTACGATGTGTACGTACAAATCCAAGGGCATGACACGAATGATCTGACTGACTTTGCGTAGCGGAGCACTCCTTCCAATGGCTGCGTGAGCGCGCCCAGCTCTCTTTGCACAATCCAGAGGAGGATACCGGCGGGTACGCCGTAGACGTGAACGACGAAGATGCCATCGAGGAAGAACAACTCTACTTCGAAGCCCTCTCTTCACCCACGCCGCATTACTACTCCCTCGCCGCCGAGCAGCGCGATCTCATGGCGGCGGAGCCAGCAATAATGTCCTTCCCGGCGCACTGGAGCGGCCGGCGAGGCCGCCTGCAGGTGACGCGCCGGTCGATCCGCTTCGTCGTCCGCGGCCACAAGAAGGACGCCACGGAATGGGAGCGCACCCTGGCGGATCTGCTCGAGGTGCGCAAGCTCAGCTTGCCGCTGACGGACCTACCAGTGCCGTCGCTCACGAAGCTGTTCAAGTCGTCGGCCGCGCTGTCTATTCTCTGGGTCAAGCAGGATGACACCGGTCTTACGACGACAGAGGAACATGTCAATGATCGTGAAAGTTGCATTGAGGAGGTCATGTATGGTATGGTGGGCGATCGGCGTGATGAGGCGTTCAATGCATTGATTGGAGTTTCGGGGGCTCTGTGGATGGAACTTCAGACGGAGCCTGAGCATGCCACTCTGACCGGCTGATGGGTTCTGCGTGCAAGGACCGAAGATACCACGGTTGTTGATGATACCCTTCCGATCTCGTTAGTCTTGGGGATTGGATTGGCCGGGCTCAGTATGGTTGGCTTCTACGTCGAAGCTGGGCCGTCCGTCAATCGATATACGAGGTCTACTTCTATTCTGTCATCAGCCATCTTCCAGCATCATCGTCGAACTCGTCGTGATAGTGTACTTGCTTCCGGCCTGCATCCATGTTGTCGCCATTAAAGGCCCACGTGTCGTGCAGACCCTGTCGATCAATCGCGGCGTCAGGGTCCAGACCGTTCCTTGGAGAAATGCATGTACATGTACTGTACCTAACTCTTCTGCAACATCAGTTCCAGTTGCTAGGCGCTCTGCTCTGCCCATGATCATGTCTTCGTCAGTCTCTACCGCAACCGTTCGAACCAGGACGACACCTGCAGACAGCAGTGTGAACATGGCTTCGGCCGAGAAAGAGCGGGCACCACCACCGCCAGACGTGGAGGATTACGACCACTTCTTCTGGACATACACCGAGGAGCCGCACCGGACACGGCGACAGGCGATCATAAAGGCACACCCGGAAGTAGGCAGCACATAGGCAAAGGATCAAGACGCAGGCTGACACTGCCTTAGGTGCTCAAGCTCTGCGGGCCGGAGCCACTGACGATTCCACTTGTACTGGCTGTAGTTGGGCTGCAGATACTCTGCGCGTACGCCCTCCGAGATGCGGCAGTGCTGTCATGGCCGTACTTCCTCACGGCCTACATCATCGGAGCTACCGCGAACCAGAACCTCTTCCTCGCCATCCATGAGATCTCCCACAACCTGGCGTTCAAGTCGCCCTTGGCGAACCGACTGCTGGCCGTAGTGGCCAACCTACCCATTGGCATCCCGTACTCGGCGTCCTTCCGCCCCTACCACCTCACGCACCACAAGTCGCTCGGCGTCGACGGCCTGGACACCGACTTGCCCACCGCCCTGGAGGCCTGGTTCTTGGACTCGGTCGCGGGCAAGGCCTTCTTCGCCACCTTCCAGATCCTGTTCTACGCCCTCAGGCCCATGATGGTCTACCAGCTCCCGCTGACGGCGTTCCACGCCTTCAACGTCGTGGTGCAGCTCGCCTTCGACTTCCTCCTCGTCAAGTACGCGGGCGGCAGAGCGCTCGGGTACCTCATCCTGAGCTCCTTCCTCGCCGGCTCGCTGCACCCCTGCGCCGGCCACTTCATCGCCGAGCACTACGTCTTCGGCCAGCAGACCCGGGCACGCGAGGCCGCGGCGGCGAAGCTCGCGGCGCCCGAGGAGACGTACTCCTACTACGGCGTGCTGAACTTCTTCACGTACAATGTGGGCCTGCACAACGAGCACCACGACTTCCCCGCGATCCCGTGGACGCGGTTGTGGAAGCTCAATGAGATCGCCAATGAGTTCTACAGCGACCTGCCGTGCCATCACAGCTGGGTGGGCGTCATATGGCAGTTCATCCTGGATAAGGAAGTGGGACTTTGGTGCCGGGTCAAGCGCAAGGAGGGTGGGAGAAAGGTTGGAGCCTCGATCGGCCATGCTCAACCAGTCGCTCAGTAATACACAGCCTACCTGGGTGATAGCAGCTGTCTATACGTCCGATAAGGCTATGGTCCCCTAATTCTTCACGTGAACACCCGGTTACATACGCGGCTGCTTCGGTGCGGTGACTAGACGCGGTAGCCCCAATTCACCGCACCGCAGCGATGCGAGGTCGGAGCTTCCTGCGCAGATCAGAAGCGGCCGTTGAATGCGCACGGCGGCATGGCCCCCGTGGAAGGATCAAGTGTGCGGCTCAAGTTACTGCGTCATACGATTGTTCGTCCTACCAACGACTGTCCGACTACCCTGATGCATCCTTCCCAAAATCCTCTGCGCTGGACTGGCTAAACCATCATACTCCTCCGCCGACTCGCCGCCCGC
Source organism: Teratosphaeriaceae sp. CCFEE 6253 (assembly GCA_033119285.1). NCBI lineage: Eukaryota > Fungi > Ascomycota > Dothideomycetes > Mycosphaerellales > Teratosphaeriaceae > Teratosphaeriaceae sp. CCFEE 6253. The sequence goes on from JAWDJV010009599.1 coordinate 10,480, forward strand.
TCAGGTCTACCCCCTTCCCCCATTTGCGCAAGCGAAGCACCGTGACCCGCAGCAGCAGATGCCGCAGACCTTCTCTCGCCGACCCGCACGTCCTTCGGCACGGAGGAGTGCCGCCTGTGCGTCGATGCGCTTCTGCCGGAGGCCGCCGACTCGGCAGACAGGGGGGCATCGCCAGGCGAAGACGACTCCTTGAAGTCGTAGATGTCCAAGCTGGTCAGCTTAGTCGCGAGATCGGTGCCCAGCGGCTCCTCCGGGAGTGGCAGTTGACTCGACTCCCTACGTCGGCGTTGACGGCCACCGGCCATGAGTGCCGATATAGTTGCTGAAGCCGCTGAGGGTGCGCCCGGGGGAGGCTGCACATCAGCTGTCGCCGTCATGTTGTCAGGCATCAGTGCAAGATCACTGCTGCTATCCGCAGCGCCCATGGCCCCAAGCGGACTCCCCGGCGCCACCACCTCCTCAGCAGACGGCAAATCCCTCCAACCCTCGTGCTCGTCCTCGACCGCCTCCCGCTTCACGACGACCGTCCTGGGCACGCCGACCTTGCGGTCCGACACCGCCACGCTCATAGCGCGACGCAGGTCCACGAGCCCAGTCACCGCATCCACCATCGCCTTGCCCGGACGCCGGATCTTGGCATTGAGGCTCGGCTCCGCGTAATTGACGGCCGCGCGGGCGCGGCGCGATGGCCGCGTACCGCCGTCGGTGGCGAGGCTGAGGGTGCTGAGATCGGCGGGGGGCGGTGTGCCGGCTCGGACGAGCTCGGCGTTGAGGCGGGCGGCTAAGGGTTCGGAGGGCGTGGGGGAGAAAAAATCGGGTGGGGGAGCGGGAGTCTTTGGGGCTAGGTTTCCGGGACAGGGTTCTGGAGGTGGCGCGAGCTCGACGCTGGGCAGGATATCCTCGTGTTGGAGCGGTTGGGGGATGGCGGACACGCGTCTCTTTCGGGCGGCGGAGGAAGCTGGCCGCGGTGCGGCTGACTCGCTTGGCTTATCCGTGACATCTTTACCGGCCTTCTCCGGCGCAATGGGAGCCTTCCTCGGTGACATGTTGACGCTCTTGTCTCCCAGTACTCGTCGCGCCGGCCTCGGTGGCGTGCCGAGAACACTGTCGGCGCCCTCGACTCGTTGCACGATGGACGCTCCCGCAGACTCGGAGGGGTCCCGATCCACGGCAGTCTTCGAGTCGCTCGCGGTCAGCTTGCGACTGAAGGTAAAGTCGCCCTTCGGCGGAGGCTTGGTCGGCTTATCCAGGTCCCTATCCGCCAACTTGCGCTTTGCTCCCGTCCGCAGCATCGTTGAAGCCTCGGCATCGTCCTTCTTCGGCGACTGCGAGGCAACCGAATGCCGTCGTATCTCCAACTTCGGCTGCCCATCCTTCCGTCGCCTCCTCGTCTCCAGATTGACGGAGAGACTGGCAGGCAGCTCCTCCTCGTCCTCAGTATATCTCGACGACAGTCTATTAGCCGACGGAGAGACATGCTTGATTGGGTCCTCGTAGTCGAAGTGAGCGATAGGAGGCGGCCCAAGATCCGGCGACTCGTTGCTGCTGTGATCCGACAGCCGGATCGCCTGGATCTCATCCCCGGTCAACGTGCGTCGCGGGTACTGTTTGTCTTCTGCAATGGTCGGCATGGAGTTCTCCCGCATTGACTCCGTCAACGGCTGCCGCTCCCTCCATTGGCCCTCGAGCAGCTTTCTCGCACGTGGCACACTTGTCTCGTTATTCCCAGCCGTAGCTGCGAGCGCATCGATACCCTCCACCAGCCCGCTCAGCTCCGCCAACTTCGCTTGCAGCTCTTCCCGGACCCTCCGCACCGCATCGCCAGGAGCACGCCCTGTACCCGCGGTCACGAAATCGTTCTCCAGCTGTAGCACCCTCTCCCGCAAGCCCAGATTGTCCGTGTGCAGCCGCGAGATGTCCAGCTCCAGGCTCCGGATGCGCAGCGACTGGTTGGAGTTGTTCTTCGCCAAGTCGCGATTCTGCCGGATGAACCGCCGCTTCACTTCGTCAAAGTCAGCAGGGGGCCGCTGCAGAAGCAACTTGCTCTTGGTTCGCATGTCGTTTGATGTTGAGCGCTCGTGGGCGTGTGCAGTATCACTTACCAGCGTCGATGCTTTCGGCACCCGGTTGCGCCGCGGAGTTGACGAGAGCAGGCGCAACGGCGGGCGGCTCGTTCAACCTAGCCATATGCTCCTGCTAGGTTTGCTACCGGTGATACATGATGTGTATGCTGTTGCCGCTGCCGTCGCGAAATGCTCGCGCTGCCTCGGAGCTGCAGATGTGTTTGTTGATTCGAGGTCCGGCCCAGCAACCGACTTGCTTGGCATCGCGTGTTAAGAGTAGGGTAGAACCTACAAGATGCGGAGGCACAGGCCCTCCCGTTCAGGACTCTTCTCCGTCAATCATCCATGTACACTCCCCGAGACTACGATGCCACGCGCGTTACCAACGAGAGAGTCTGCCGACAGTGTTACAAGAGACGTAGCAACAGGCTTCTGGCTTCAGAAAGTTGTTGTCCACAGCCAACATCCGCTCCAGCTTCTTCGTCTGACCACTGTCCCTGTCATCAGCCATTGTCTTATTATTACACAAAACCTCACACCAATCTCAGAGCAGAGCAGAGCACGAGTGACCCTGGTCGAGCGCTTATTATCACCGAGTCGCGTCGAAGCGTGGGATCGCGGCCTAGCGACACATTGTTGCCTTGCCGTGCCTGGCGATCCGCCACCGCAGTCGATGGGGCCAAGCAGGCTCACCGGTGTCCAGGCCTGTCCGCGGTGGAGACCAACCATTCGTATCATTGTTGACTCACTGCACTGGGAATGAGCACACCGCTGCCAAGGACGACGGCTGCCTTGCTGCTGTCGCCTGGCAATGGCCAATCACTAGACGCAACGAGCAGCTTTAAGTATCCGGACTCTTCTTCTTCTGCTCTATGACCATACCACCACTGTCCGCCCTCCCAATAACACTCCCGTATCTCAGATATCTCTCAGGTATCATCCACCAAGTACCATGGCACGCACTAAGCAAACAGCGGGACTGGGTAGAGGCAGAGGGGGCGGCATCTTCGGCGGGCGGGTGCCGAGGAAGCAGCTTGGGAATGGCAACGCCGTCGAAGGTGACGTAGAGGAGGCTGAGGTCGAGCTGGACGAGGAGACCAAGGCTCTGCACAAGGAGTTGGAAGAAGGCGAGATGCGGGCCGAGCTGAAGTTCGTCATGGTCCAATCAGACTTGCATTGCGTCTCGCCATCACAGGCTGATAGTGTCCGCTGCGCAGGTTCCTGGACAAGAAGCATACCGACAAGGGCCAGGCGTACTACGCCGAGACCAAGGAAGAAGAGGTGCCGGACCAGGTCAGTCTGGTTTACTTACCGGGCCGTCACAATCGCTGACGATCTCCAGGTCAACTGGTGGTCTCAGTTCGCTCTATGCCTGGTGCGCCACATGGATGAACAGAACAAGTACGTGCAGAGGACCTGTCTCCAGATCAATTCCCAGCACCTCAAGGACCTCTTGAGGGAGACCATTGGCAACTTTCCTGGCATCTCCTTCTACACCACCGACATCAGCATCGATGCGCCGTACCGGGTTCTCTTCCACTACCGACACGAGCTTGAGAAGGCGGGCAAGGCGCTTGAGCACGACTCCGAGGCTGCTGCGCACTTTGACCTCCTACTCGACTGGATCAACAATGAGTTCCAGGAGACGATTTTGGAGACCGAGAAGTGAGTGCACGGTCGACGAGGACCCTGAGTCCAAAGTTCCAAGAAGCTCTGCTGACATGTCTGATCGCATCAGCCTCCTCGGGCAAGGGATGACCACGTTCCAACACCTATGGACCGTCTTCCGTCCCGGGTCCACCATCTACGCTCCAGTCTTCGGCCAGCCTCGCGCCTTCACCCTCAACAGCTATAAGTACATCTACGGCGAGCGTCCTGGCCTTCAACTGGATGTCGAGTTCGTCGATTTCGACGGCAATGACATTGGCACCCGCGATGTCGAACGCCTGGTAGCTTCCTTCTCCGGCGCCGTTCCCATCAGCAATCTCTCCGCCTTCCCTCTCCAGTGGCATAGCGACTCGGAAGCGATCGTGAACCAGCTCACCCAGCGCGGCAGGCAGTGGGAGCGCCACGCGGGCATGCACTTCTGCTCCTACAAAGGCGTGGCGCTCGAGTACACCCCGTGCGGCATCAGCCGCTTCAATGTCGACGGGCGCGTCGTCGTGGACACCAAGACGAGCCACCGCCTCAACGCCAACTACGGCTTCACTGTAAACCCCTTTAAGGCAAACGAGGACAAGCAGGCCAAGCGGCGCAACATCCACGCGGACCTGTACAACGACGACGCGAACGCCGAGACGCTGGACCTGATCCCGCAGGAAACGCTGGAGCTCGACCCGCTGACGGACGCGCAGTGCCTGCTGGCGAACGCCATGGTGCGCGGGTTCTCGTTTGCGGAGAAGCGGTGGTTCGACTTCTTCGTGGATCGCCTCGGGCCGGCGGCTTGGGATGCGGAGTGCTTCAATAAGCTTGTGCTGCCTCCGGCGCAGAAGGGTTTGGTGCAGGCGCTGGTTGCCACGCACACGAAGCAGAGTGTGGCTTTCGACGATATCGTGAAAGGCAAGGGCAAGGGATTGATTGGTATGTCTCAGGCAGAGCATGCTGTTCCTGATGGTCTTATGCTAACGCTGTGGTAGTAAGTACCTACTCCACAGGCTTCCCACCGCTGCCAGATCAATCTCGGTGCACGGGCGGGATCGGTGACTGTTGATGCACCAGCATTACACGTCACACGTGCAGCCACGGCGGCCGACAAAGATGCACTTCCGGTAACATATGCTGACCTTCACGCCCTTCTAGATGGTCCTCCATGGCCCTCCCGGGGTGGGAAAGACACTGACGGCGGAGACTGTGGCTGAGTTCTGCGAGCGCCCATTGTACATGGTCTCGAGCGGCGACCTAGGCACCAACGCAGGGCAGCTCGACCACCACCTCACCCGCATCCTCGACATGGCCTCGACCTGGAAAGCCGTCCTCCTCATCGACGAGGCCGACGTAAGAGATCCCGAAGTCCGGAACTTCGACTCATACTGATCGCGTCGCAGATCTTCCTCGAGCGGCGCAGCCTGCACGACATGGAGCGCAACAGCCTCGTCAGCATCTTCCTGCGCGTGCTCGAGTACTACGAGGGCATCCTCTTCCTGACCAGCAACCGCGTCAGCACCTTCGACGACGCCTTCAAGTCGCGCATCCACGTCCCGCTCAAGTACAACGACCTCACCGCCGAGGCGCGGAAGCAGATCTGGAAGAACTTCCTGTCGAAGACCGATGGCGGCGTGGAGCTCGACGAGGACGGGTTTGATCGTCTCGCGCAGGCGGACATCAACGGGCGGCAGATCAAGAACGTGATTCGCACGGCCAAGTCGCTGGCGCAGTTTCATGGGGAGAAGTTGGATCGGGGGAAGCTGGAGCAGGTCATCAAGATCCAGGAGGAGTTTGAGGCGGAGATGGATCTCAGCAATGGTGTCGAGGCGCAGATGGCCAACGGGCATTGAGCTTAGGCGTTGGTCAGAGGGTCCAAGGGCAGGGGCGATATTTGCGGCCCTTGAGCAGCCTGGAGACGGAGAATAGTGGATTACCAGGAAGCTTATACGAGGCGGTTCGGCTCCAAGCAATATGCTCATAGTCATCAGCCTATACGTAGATACGTGTCACACCTTTGGGAGTGTATGAATGCTGGTATCACCCAGGTGACATCCTGGGAAGTCTTTCATTGATTCGATCTGCTTCGCAAGGCCTCATCTTTCCAGAAGTCAAGATGGTGTCCGAGCGCCCGAAGTCCTCCTCCCGTCCTTCCCAACCTCAGGGCAACCACGCCGCACACGCTCACCAACGTCACGGCGCCAGCATCAGCGTCAGACCATGTATTGCATGAATAATGCCCTCACACACAACATCGGCCAAGCCTCTCAGCTGCATTGAGGCCGTCGTCTTGTCACCCTGACATCATACGCGATGATGGACCGCTGTGACGCGTTGTGTCGAACGCGAAGAATCGATCCCAACAACAGGTGAAGTATAAGGTCGACTCTCATTCTCGATCCCTTCTTAGTGCTATCCCACCTCTCCTCCACAAAGGCACACTCAAGACACACCCGTACCCCCTACACAAAGCATCATCATGTCTTCCGGAAAGTCCATGTTCGAAGCCGGTAAGCAGTGCTACACTCGACCCCATGCAAGCCTCACAGCTGACACAGTCTCCAGGCTGGTTGCCACCGGTCCAGCAGCAGGCCCCGCCAGGCCAGCAGAAGGAGAAGCTCGACCCCCAGCCTGCCATCGAGCACGTCCCTGACGGGAAGGGCGGCTCCAAGCTGTACCAGGCCGCCGGCAAGCTCAAGGGCCTGAAAGCCGTCATTACCGGTGGCGACAGCGGCATCGGGCAATCCACCGCCACGCTTTTCGCGATGGAGGGCGCCGACGTCCTGATCACTTACCTGCCGGAGGAGGAGGTGGACGCGCAGGAGACTGTGAAGTTGGTCGAGAAGTACGGGCAAAAGTGCTATACTCTTGCCGTGGATCTGAGGAAGAGGGAGAACTGCCAGAAGACGATCGATGAGGCAATGAGCAAATTGGGTGAGGAAGCAGTTCTGCCAGAGCACGCCTCGGTTCACTAATAGCCCTTCCTCTTCCTAGGCGCCATAAACTGCCTGTTCAACAATCATGCCTACCAGATGATGATCAACGATATCCACGATCTGTCGGAGGAGCAATGGTTGACCACTTTCGACACGAACATCCACCGTAAGCCATCCGGCCTTTGCCCTCTTGCACTCTCACACAGCTGACCTCATCACCAGCCTTCTTCTACCTCTCCAAGTACGCCCTCGAACACATGCACCCGGGCGACACCATCATCAACGACGCCTCGGTCAACGCCTACATCGGCCGTCCGGACCTCCTCGACTACACCTCCTCCAAGGGCGCCATCGTCTCCTTCACCCGCGGCATCGCCAACCAGTTCGCCGCCAAGGGCATCCGGTGCAACATGGTGGCCCCGGGACCCGTGTGGACGCCGCTGGTAGCGTCGACGATGACTGAGGAGGCGCTCAAGCAATTCACCACGCCGATGCAGAGGCCCGCGCAGCCGAGCGAGATTGCGACGTGCGTGGTCTTCTTGGCGAGCACGGATAGTTCGATGGTGAGCGGGCAGTGCATTCACTGCAATGGTGCGAGCTTTGTTACTTCGTAGATGGAGGCCTATGATGTGGAGGCCGCCGCAAAAGGCGAGCATGAGAAGTGTCATATTCTGGCTAGCGTTACGAGCATGACGTGCCATGATTGTATGAACGTCGTCCGTCAATGCGCCTCTTTTGACCTGCATCTACACCACCTTCTGCTTGATGAAGAACGCCCTCAGATAGCTCAGCTGCCACGCACACGTGACCCCTAGCACCGCCAACTGAATTAACGTCCACCGCACCACCCGCCCATTGACCGCCTCGCTCTGGTCCCGGAACTCCGCCTCCCGCTCCCGCTGGAAGATCTGCTCCCGCCGGATGTCCAGCAGCCGCGCATTCAGATCCCGCACCTTCTGCACCACCTCGCCCAGCTTGTCCTTGTCCGAGGACTCGATCGCGCTCGTCTCCCCGATGGCCATGTCCAGCTCCAGCTTGATCCCGCCCGCGCTCGCGCCGGAGAACAGCAGGCCCGCGGTCGCGGGGACGTTGGTGGGGGTGAAGCAGAGGCGGTGCTCGCCCGAGTCGGCGGCGGAGAAGGTGAATTTGCCGGTGTGGGAGCCGCGCTGGGAGACGACGCGGTGGTCGTTGTCGAAGACCTGGGTGGGTGTTAGAGGATGAGCCAAGATTGGGGGTTGGGGGTAAGCGGACCTCATCTACGGTGATGAAGATGCCCATGTCCGGGTTCGTGACGTAGGACCGGGACTTCTCGTTCCATTGTGAGGCCGAGAAAGTGCCTGCACGTATCAGTATACGGTACGCGACCCTTCTGCGGTGTCTTGGAGTCGTACCAACAACCAGCGTGTCCTTCGGCAACTCCTCGAAGAAGCACTTCTGCGTCGGACCATCGATGTAGAAGTACAGCGCCTGTGAGGGGACGAGCAGCGCCGCGAGGCTCAGCACGCTGAATGGCGACCACATGCTGCGGACTCGGCGTGCAATCACAACTTCTCGTGCACGACGTGCTGTTCCGGGCCACGCGACATTGAGTTATTCCCGTTTGGGACAGGTGCCAAGACTTTTCACTTCGTCCTTTGCGACCTTTGAACTGTACCTACAGCCATAACAACACCCGACCTGGCGAGATACTACTGTCCGACGTCTGGGCGATCTACATGCTGGCTTAGATTGGCCAATCCTGTCTTCACCACTGCCGCCGGTCGAGTGGACCGCCTTTCCGCCCGGCGACGTTCCTTTACCCTCCCTCTTGCTTGAGATGCTACCTGACGCTGCGATGCTAGGCGTACCCCCATGGCTCCTTCAGAACAATCCGGCAGCCCGGGCCCAAGGCCAAGCTGGCAGAAGACAGTATGGATTGCAATCATCCTCCCTGCGATCTCATTCTCCGCGGACCCGCTGCGCCGCTTCAACGGTCTCCTTGGCGTACAGTCTTGGCCTTCTTACCTTATCTACAACCACTCTGCAGCACGTATATATCGCGGCTATCCCTTCGTCGCAGATCTCCAGGCCCACTTCCCCAGGCGCCGTTAGCAGCTCGACGGACTAGCCAGTCTCGCAACCACGTTGATTTGCATTCACCTCGACCTATGGCTGGCCAGCACTGGGTATTGCCCACCGCATTTGTTCCTGCGAGAACGCTCATTGCCGGATCGGCGTCTCCAGGGACGAGCGATCTACGGCTCCGTCAAACCTACCAACGTAGCAGCGCATTAATCTGGGGTGCCTGGGCCGCAGAGATGGAACGTCCTACACGATAAGCTGTGCCAACGTGCACGACACGGCACGTATCTCGATGAGGACAGAGCGCGGTGCAAGTCACGATGGCTGGTCTGGCATACATATAGTAGGTCCCTGTCGACCGCTTAGACGTGTGGCCGCGCCTTCTCTTCCCCTACTCCAACCTCAGCTCTCTGTCCACCGCACTGCCCCACGCCACCGCAACCATGGCGTACCCCATGCGCGTCGTCCACAATGCCTACACGCCCAAGGAGACCGTCGAGCTCTGCTCCCGCGCCGGCGTGATGAAGGCGAACATGCGCATCGACAAGGTCTTCGCCAGCTCCTTCATGGCCGGGTGCCTGCTGGCCTTCGCGTGTGCCGCGATGATGTCCACGAACACGGCTCCGTGGTACCAAGAAAACGCTCCAGGGTTCATCCGCATGATCGGGGCTTTGATATTTCCCTTCGGTTTGACAGCCATTGTCGTCACGGGCGCCGATCTGTGTACGGGGAGCTTCATGGTGAGGAATCGATCCGACGTCGCCGCGCCTCATGCGCCAGGCTGATCTCTGCAGTTCACCACCATCTCCGCGCTGCACCGCCGCCTCTCCCCGCTCAAGATGCTGCTGCACTGGACCATCACCTTCTTCGGCAACCTCGCCGGCTCCCTCTTCATCATGGGTATCATCATCGGCTACGGCGGCGTCTTCAACGCGGCGGCGTACAAGGCCGAGGTGATCAAGTTCGCCGAGACCAAGATCATCACGCCCGAGTGGCACATGATCTTCCTGCGCGGCATCGGCGCCAACTGGCTCGTCTGCCTGGCCTGCTTCCTGGCCATGATGGCGCGGGAGTACTTCAGCAAGGTCATGGCGGTGTGGTGGCCGACGTTTGCGTTCATCTGCTTGGGCTTCGATCACGTCGTGGCCAACATGTTCATCATCCCCGCCGGCATCTTCGTGGGCTCGCCGAACATCACCGTGGGGCTGTACATCTGGAAGAGCATGATCCCGGCGCTGCTTGGCAATATCGTTGGAGGTGGCGTCTTCGTCGGTGTCGTCTATTGGTACCTGGTAGGCGCAACCCTTGGCGACTGTGTCTGTGTGGATGACGAAAGCTAATCAGGGGTGACAGTACATCGCGGGTGACGAGAAGCCAATAGCGATTGATGGCGATGAGTTCGGAGGTGACGGTGTGCCTCTGATTGGGCACATGGCGGACGACAGTCCCCCGAACGGGTCGACGGACAGCGAGCACAAGAAGGATGCCGGGCACATGGTGTGATGTGTGCTACTGCCATAGGATTAGAGTCTAGAGCCGTTACCGTCTTCATCCGCAATCGTCCGTGAATCCACAACATCCCGCAGATGTGACCAGGCTTCCAAGAGTCCTGCCGCTCCTGCGCCAGCCAGACAAAGCTGCGCTGTCACCGGACAATGTTGCCCATGCCGTTGATGGACCAGCCTAGAGCCCACGGACGGCAGCGACTGGGTTGAGCGTGTCCACCACACGGCTCATCAGTTGTGAATAAGTCACCCAATCATGATGAAAGCGATGCATGCAGCGGGACGGCCTTGGCGTGTTTCATGAGCGTGGCACAAAACTCTCTTGTCGTCGACCCGTCGTGACGATGATGTGATGACTCCAAACATAAGATGGACCGCAGCGGAGACGACTCCGGCCGACCCATTCCAAGAAACCTAGAACAGATCAGTAGGCAGACGAATGAATCATCGCTGCAATAGGATGGGCGATATAAGTTGGCAGTGTGGGTGGGCACGCAGTGAGCAGATGACACAGTCAATGCCGTCAACATTCACCTCATTGGTGCGTTGGCGATATTAAGACCGTGGGTCAAGCGAGCAAGAATGATCATTCAGTGATGATGGAACCCACAGACAACAGAAAAGTGGGCGCAGTGACAATGCTGAAGTGAGCGAGCCGTCAAACGGCAAGATAATTCCAGCGTCGCAGTGGCAGACATGATGCGACTGTCGGTGCTAGCTCAACATGCACCCAATGACCCACTGTGGTGCCCACGCCCACTATCATGCCCACGCCCATGCCCATGCCCATGCCCCATCGCACAACGTCGTCCAAAGACGCAAACTCCATCCCCATCCCGCTCCATGTGCCGTAAACAAGGGGGTATCCTCCATAACAAGCCATCCATTCCTCGCATATAGCACGCACATCACCAGACTGGCGACAAAAGAGAGAGAGCCATGCGCCTAAAAAGATCAGTAGCAGCCTATCGTATGCATTTGACGCCCCGCCCACCGGCCGGCCTTCCCTGGCCTGCGGTCCCATTTCATGTGTGTTTTCGTACAGTGCCGTGGATTCCATATGCGTAGTTGTACACCCGTTCCGGTTGAATGCTGAGTCGGCGTCGTCATGCTGTAGTCGGGTGGCTCGAGGCGCAGTCGCCGGTATATCGCGGCGCGATGTGTTCATCCGATATGACATCGTGAACGATGGACCGGCCGATAGCATAGCCTTCGACGGCGATCAACTGCCCGCCCGTCTCGCCAGCGACAGCGACACAGCGGGCGCCATCTCACTTGAGGCTCGGCCGCCGCTTCGGCGCCTTGAACGAGTTGAAGTACCCATTCAGCTCCTGTCGGGACTGCTGCGACAGGCCACCCGCCGCACCCGCCCCGGCCGCATTGCTGCTCGTGGACGACAGCGACGATCGCGACGACGACGGCGTCAGGGCGCGCTGCGCGGCCTCCTGCTCGGCGGGATAGCGCATGAAGTAGGACGTCTGGGGTCGCATGTCCGCGTTGGCGGATTGGCTGCCGCTGGTCGTCGTCGTCGTCGACGGGTCCGAGAAGTCGTAGGCGGGTTGCAGCGCGTAGGCGGAGGTCGATGTCGACGATGGGGAGGTCCAGAGCTGTTGCGTTGACGAAGAGGCCAGTGAAGGTGAGGGGAGTGTGGACGGCGACGCCCGTTCGAGGTCCGCCATGCGGCAGGATTGGCTGCAGTAGGGCCCGTGGGACTCCTTGTCGCAGGCCAGGCAGAAGTCGTGGAAGCAGTCCATGTTGGTGACCGTCCGGTAGGGTGGCAGGAGGTTCCTCGGACTCGGGGGAGGTCGGCTTGATGTGTGTGACGAGGCGGCGAGGTTGTGGTGTGCTTATGTAGTCGAGGAACGCTGATGATGAATCACAGGTGCACGGGCGTTGCGTGCTCGGGGGGCGATGGTGTGAGACACAGCAGCAGGCTCGTGATGTGGTGTCTCAATGGTACCTTGAGATGGCGGAATATGGTGCGAAGGGGCTCGTGAACAAAAGGTGTGCCCGAGAAGGCGGATGGAACATATGAGGGGTCAGACAGTGAGCAGCCGGGTTGGCCGCCGCCAGCCAAGCCTGCGCTTTTCAGGCACACCCTCACGGCCAGCGTCGAATGGCAGGCGTGCATTGGGGTGCGGGGTGGGGTGGGGGCTCGAGCAGGGCCGATCATGCACCTTGACGAACTGGTCGCGACGCCACTCCTGCAGGCATGGCGTGGGCTGCGGCGGGTGAGGAGTGGGAGGGCCCCAGCACCTCATCACCCTGCCCATCATCACGTTCCCACGCTTCCGAGCGAGCGAGCCGCGCCGAGCGATCGAGATTGAGTTGGCGACATTCCCCGTGAGCCTAATAAGGTTGTTGATGATGATGGTGGTTGTCGAGACCGTAGGACTCGCGGTAGTGGTGACGAGGTTGGCGCCGTCGATGGCCACTGCACTCCATCGAGTGACCGACGTCGCTGATGCTGAACGTCGCAATCGTGTGAGCGCTTGACGCCATCCACGTCTTCGATCTGAATGGCTCGGCCGGATCGGCAGGATTGGCGTGCGGATGAGCGTCACGCAGTCATCTGGTAGGCGGACAATCACGGCATCTCACGCCCGCCCTCGCCCCAGCAGCCAACCACTCAGTCCGCAGCTGTCTCACCACGGCAGAGGCGGGACTTGCCGGGCGGAGCCAAGGATGCTGCTGACTCTCCCGAGGCATGTGAGTCGCCTTCATTCCTGTTGCACGGTCGCACTGCTGCTGATGATGCCTCGATGAGATGAAGGGGCCAAGGAGGCTAGAGTCTGCCCGTAGCCGCGACTTGCGCAATCGTTAGCCTGCTGCGAGCATCCGGAGACGCCTCCTGCCGTGCGGGCTCGGCCCCACAGCGCACTGCGCGCCGGCGTGCCCTTGCGTCGGCTTCGAGCGTCTTTCGACCTCAACTCCTGCTGCTGCAGTCTCCTCCTCATCAACGATAGATGCGCGGCTGGAAGGGACAGCGAGGTCTGTGCAGCCTCGTGCAGCCCTTCCATCGGCTGGGGGCGAAGAAGGGGATCCTGCGTGTTCATCGACACGAACTTTCACTACACTATACAGCGCACCCCCACGCTAGCAGCAGACCTGCATGCTGAAGACCTGAGACCTGACGAGCTTGCAATCAACCAGTACTCAGGTACGGGGTCGGCAGCGCCCAACAGGTCTCGACGACCGAATCACAGCTACCTACTACCGTACCTGTTGAAAGCCCGCTCGCTCGCTCGCCTGCGGCAGCACCACGGCACTTTGCAGTAGTAGCCGACCACACCCTCAGCTCAACCATCATCTCCCGTGCCCCTCCGTTTCACAACATGCCCAAGAGCTCCGCAGTCTCTCTTGCAGCAGAGCCGCGCCAGCCACACAGGTCGTCCCTCGGCCGTTTCACGAATCGCGTGTTGGGGCATTATTGGGGGTCAACTGGGAGCTTGAGCACGGTGCTGGGCTGTCGTCCGCCTCCGACGCATCGATGTACTTTCGGTGCTTTCGTACTCCGTATGTGTTGCCGGATACGACATCCCGATGTACCAGGTACCTCCTGCGTGGGATGCTTCCTTCTCGGCAGGTCGGCAAAGTCGGCTGTCCTAGTCTGCTGTGATTATTGTACAGCCCTGGGCTGGAAAGTGTTGAAACACTCCGTCGGTGTCCCTGGGCAGATGATCAGGATCCGAGCGCCCTTGTCTTTCTCCGTGCCCCAGCATCATCGGCTGCCTGCTCTCGAGCGGAGACTGCAAGAAGCACTCCACTCTGCAGTCTGCCTCCTGCTGCCGTGCACTGTAGCCGGTCATCATCAACAACAAAGACATCGAGAATGCCACAGCGGGGCCTTCCCAGTCCTCATGGAACGGACCGGCGTTAAGTCGAACAGTGGAGCGCATCTTTGCAGAACAACCCCACGGCCGTGGACGGTACCTACATGTGGTGCAGGTACTCAGACGTCGTTCTCTGCAGCCGCAGAACAAGCAGACCAGTAGCAGTAGGAGTGGCTGCGGCGGGCAAGCAGGAGGCAGGCTCGCCTCTCTACCGGGTGCAGCACGCCGTCTAGCCGTGAGAGGCAGGTCTATACAATGTGTGTGTGTAGAGTGACGAGGGTAAAGGGGGGGCATGTACATGTATGCACGCAAAGCGAATGAGAGTGGGGGACCAGCGGCGGCGGGCGAAATGGCCGCTCGGCCAGCGGTTAATGGGAATGAGAGACGGCATGAGCTTCCATGCGTCAGGGGCCAGCGACGTGCACTGCGACAGAGCCGATGATTCGCGTCTCGTCTCCTGCCGACCACCTCACTGCCGCGCAAGCCGACGTGCCGCATGATCGCCCGCGGATTGCGGCAGGATGTCGCGGCGGCGAGGGTGCTCTGCCAAGCCTTTTGAGGCAATGGTCTATCATTGACTTCGTTGCTGCTCTCATGGTATCCTCTACGTCCTCGACCCAGCGCCCTCCTCGCTGTGCACGCACGCCCGGCCGCTATGCTGGCTTCCCATGCCTGATCCTGCGCCGACCGTGGGCCATGTATGTGCTGATGACGGTATCTCGCACCAGCAAGCAAGCATTGTCCCGCCGCCGCTGTGCTCTCCGCCAAAGAGATTCGTGGTGCCTGCCGTTCGACCAGACGCAGCATGCGCTGAAGCCGCTGGCTCTGACTCTGTCGTGTCATCAACGTGTGCAAGCCGTCGATCCCGCTGCGCACTCAAAGCCACCCCTGATCCTCCCCATCGCCCAGCACCTCTCCCCTCACCCCCCGACTCAACAAGACCTCCTCATCGCGTCAAAGCTCATCGTCCTCCACAATCTCGCTCGGCTTGATCAACCCCCCGACCTTCATCCCCCGCTCCCGCTCCCGCTCCTTCAACTCTTTCGCCGCCTGCTCCCGGTCCTCCGTGAACAGCTCCGCGTTGTCGCCCGCAAACTCCTTGAGCTGCACCAGAAAGTCGCGCAGGATCAGCTTGAACTTCAGCAGGTCCTCCGTCGTGTCGAACAGGCTGCGGATGAAGTGCGCAATCTGCGCGCCCTGCAGGTTCGGGAAGGCGCCGCTGAGCAGGCTCGCGACGAAGTTCTGCAGGAAGTCGCGGTTGCTCGTGCCCGGCTGCGCCTGCCCCTCCGCGTAGATGGGGCCGGAGATCTTGCTCATGCCGACGAGCCAGAACATGCGCGCGAGCAGCATGGACTGGTACTTGAACCCGGCCTTGTGGTCGCTGTCCGTCAGCACGAAGAAGACGTCCTGCAGAATGGTGGTGTAGAAGCTGCGGAAGAAGGCGTCGCAGGTCGCCTGGTCCGTCTCGGCCATGTTGGTGATGAGCTCGATGCACATGTTCAGCCCCTCGCCCTCGACCATGCGGTTGTCGTGCTTGGAGGCCCACATGCAGCTGTCGATGACGAGCTTGAAGTGCGCCTCGTCCAGCTTGAGGAGGGCCGGGAAGCAGCGCTGGTTGATGGCGCGCAGCAGCTGGAAAAAGGCGACACGCGTCTCGGGGTACTCGGAGAAGTCCTTGTTGATCATGTCGAGGGTACATTCGAAGATGGCGTCCAAGATGGCGGGGACTTGGTCAGTCATCATGCCCTGTGAGGACTTGTTAGCTGGGCCACGTCTGCGCGGTGACAGCGAGATGCTGCGCACCTGCATGTACTTGGAGGTGAGTGGTGTCCAACGTACCTGCAGCTTGTTCACCAGCACCGTGATCACATTCAAGACCTCCGGCTCTCTCGCATCGGGCACATTGCGCTTGTAGTCCAGCAACACCGCCTCGAGCAGCGGCGGCAGCAGGGTCTGCTGGATCATCTCCAGGTCGTCTGCCTTTTCCACGTACGTCGTGATCAACTTCAGTATCTCCTTCTTGATCGTCCTCAACCCCCTGACTTTCGGCATCTTCGTCGCAATCGGTCCATCCTTCTGCACACTCTCGTCGATCAGCGTGCTCGATGCGCGGTACATGGTCAGCATATCCATATAGATCCGTCCGATCTGCGGGTAGAAGTAGCTCCCAATACTGCTGCACGCCGCCACGTTCGTCTTCATGATGTTCCCAATGACCTTGATCGTCTCGGCACTATGCAGGATCGTGGGATCCTGGTGACAGCTCTGGATGATCTGATCCCAAGCCTGATTCGGCAGACTCATCAACTCCCCGATCAACCGCTCCTGCGTGTTCTTGTGGCCCTGCGCGCTGATCATGTACCCGCACGCCTCGTAGAAGGTGTGGATCTGCTGCGGACTGAGATCGCATGTGATCTTGCGCATCGTGCGCACGATCTCGTCGATGAAGGCCTCGTTCTCGCCCGGCTGGTTGATGACGAAGTGGCGCTTGCACTTGTTCGCGATCTTGATGAAGGTGTCGCACGCCATGTCCTGCACGCCTTCGTGCGTCTCGTGCATGAACTCGAAAAGCTTGTTGACGACCGTCTTAAGGAACTTCCAGTGTGCTTTCAGGAAGCGAGGGTACTGGCCGACGATGTACATGATGTTGGATGCCACAACGGCCTTGTTGTCTTTGCCGCGCTTCATCTCCGTCAGCCCGAGGAGGTCCTTAATGACGGTGACCAGGAAGCGCTTCTCGGTCTCCTCGTTCATCGCACCGGAGATGGAGCCGATGGCCCAGCACAGCGTGTTGCAATTCGCCCAGCTCCACTCTGTGCCATCCACTTGCCGCGCGAGCTTCTCCGACATGATCTGCTCCGCATCCACGACGTCCAGATGGGTGAGGAAGACTAGACATTCCCTCGTTGTCTTGTAGAGTTGGATGGTGTCCGACTCCTTCACGAACTCACGAACGATCTCGCCCTCGTCATTCTCCACAATTAGCACTTCCTCTGGCCGCGGCATCTTCTCAATCATGACCTGCCGCAGATTTGACAGCACGTCCGTGTACTTGTGCTTTCGCAGTGCGTAGTTGGACAGCGCAGATGGATGTGGTGCACCGCCGTTGACGCCAAGCTGTATGAGCGGATTGATGTCCGTGATGGGCAGCTGCTGCATCTCGTCGTACAATTCGCAGACCAGCTTCGTCCAGTACTCCAAGCAGACCTTGAAGATCTCGCGATCGTCAATTTGACTTATCCTAATAAG
>JAWDJV010009600.1:0-27702 GCA_033119285.1 Teratosphaeriaceae sp. CCFEE 6253
GACGAGATATGTCCGCCGCTGTGACCTCGACGGCTTCGCCCTTCGCACGTGCACCGAGCATGGCGGGCAGTCGAGGTAGGCCTGCGGCGGCAAGGCGTAGGACGTCACCAGCTCCTGGCTCTGCACATTGACGATCTTGACTTCCTCGCCGTCCACGCCGACGACGACTTCGTGCCGCTTCCGCTTCTTCGCGCCGTGGATGCCGTGCACCGCACTCGCCTGGATGTTGCCGTGTTCCTTGTCCAGCGGCTGGGGGAGCGGGGCGATGGTGTAGGGCGCCTCCATCGTCGACACTTCTCCCCTCTTTGTCCGATACGGCGGCTTCGGCTCTCGTGAACTTTTTCGAAGTTCCACCTCCACCGGAGTTTAAGCTTCGCGGAATGGAAGCCGCGCCGATCGGCGAGGCAGCACGCGCCGACGCGTGATCCGGAGCCAATCACGATGACGTGCCTGGTGTGATCTCCGAGATGGCCTGAAAGAACCGCCCTCTCCCTTCTACCTACGATGCCTTGAGATAGCGACCGACACACCATCTCACACCATCCTACGAGTAGTCGCCGCCATGGCGAAGAAGCAGCAGCCGGCGGCGGACACCGCACCTCCGCCCCCAGACCAGCCACCCAGCACCCCGTCAACAGCCGCAGACACCCCCACACCCAGCGCTACCCCACCCAAACCCCGACCCACCGACACCGCACCGCACCGCTCCCCCCCCTCCCTGATCGCCCCTTCTTCCCCACGCCCCGTCAGCTGGTACGCGACCGGCTCCTGGCGCGCGAAGGCCTCCCCCGTCGCCCAGATCGCGCGCGAGAGCATCTCCGTCGCCAAGGGCGCGACGTCCGAGGCCAGCGTGGAGCGCGCCCGCCGCCCGAGCCAGAGCGTCAGCAAGAGCATGCGGGGGAGTCGGAAGAGCGTCCCGCTCTTGGCGGAAGCGACGCGCGTGCACGCGATCAGCGGCGGGGGGGACCAGAGCCGGCCGCGCTTTGCGTCGGGGGAGAAGCTGGGGAAGGGTGGGGAGGCTCCTCCTCCTGCAGAGGCGATGGGGGAGGTCAAGCCGACCGCGGTGGTGGAGGAGGCGCCGCTGCCGCCTGCGCCGGATGGGGAGGACGCGGCGGGCGCGAAGGGGGGTTTGGGTGGGGAGGAGGAGGGGGCGAAGCTGCTGCCGGGCGCGGCGTGGTTTGGGTGGTGGTCGCGACCGGACGGGTATGGGAGCGAGGCGGAGAAGGGGAAGGGGAACAAGCGGCGGAAGCTGGATACGGACGAGGCGAGCAGTACACCGCTGCCTGGCTCACCTGTCACGGAGCCTGCGGATGTCGGGCAGAAGAAGGATGCGGAAGTGCCTGTAGCTGGTGATGCACTGGATGGGGTGCAGGCGAAAGCCGCCGGGCAGTGGGAGGGGCTGCAGCCCGAGATGGCGGCGAACAGCAATACCACGCGCTCCTGGTTCGGGCTGTGGAGCAACGCGCAGAACGAGCAGGCGGCGGCCGAGGCGACTGCTAGCAAACAGCAGTCCGAGCAGCAAGTCCCTACACCCGCGCCTACGCCTGAGGTGACAGTCACGCCCGCACCGCCGGCAGCTGCAGAACCAGCAAAGCCGCCCGAGATCTCCAAAATCGACACCAAGAAGGACGACGAGCGGCCCAGGGCGACCGGGTGGGCCTTCTGGTCCAGCGACAAGCCCAACGACGGAGCCGCGAGCAGCACGCAGAAGGAGGTCGGCCAGCTCGCCGTCGCCGACACGCCCAGCCAAAGCCACCCCGAAGCGGCGCAGTTCAACGAGCAACGCGATCAGCAGGAGCCCGCCTCCAACCCTACCCCGGACGCGGCCCTCGCGCGCGCCAGCGCGCTCCTCAAACCCCAGCGCGGCCGGGCCGACAAAGCCAAGGACTCTTCCACCGCCGCGTCCTCCGCGGCCACCACGCCCGCGACATCCACCGCCCCCACCCCGTCTATCTCGCAGATCCCCACGCCCGCCGACACGCCCCCGCGCGAGACCTCCGAGGCCCCGGCCCCGGTGAAGCGGTCCAAGCTCCCACAAACCCGGCCGAACCTCATCCTCCCTTCCTTCCGCACCACTTACCCGCCGCTCCCCAACCCGACCTACGTCGAGCGCCTGACGTCCTACCTAGCCTCCACCCTCCGCCTCCCTGGCGCGGACCCCGCCGGCACCATATCCGTGCCTGCGCCACAGCACGTCTTCATCACGCCCTCCCCACCGAAAATCAAGAAGGCCATCGCGATCGGAGTGCACGGTTTCTTTCCCGCGCCCCTGATCCAGAAAGTCCTGGGCCAGCCCACCGGCACATCCATCCGGTTTGCGAACTACGCCGCTGCGAGCATCAAGTCCTGGTGCGAAGACCACCAGCCGGGCATCAAAGACGTCGAGATCGAGAAAGTCGCGCTGGAGGGCGAGGGCTTCGTCGCGGACCGCGTCACCACGCTCTGGAAACTTCTCCTCAACTGGCTCAGTCATCTGCGGCAGGCGGACTTCATCCTCGTCGCCGCCCACTCCCAAGGCGTGCCCGTGGCCATCATGCTCCTCGCCAAGCTCATCCAGCTCGGCTGCCTCGCGCCAGGCGTGCGCCTGGGCGTGTGCGCCATGGCCGGCATCAACCTCGGCCCCTTCCCGGAGTACCGCAATAAACTGTGGTGGGGCGGCTCCGCGCTCGAGCTCTTCGAGTTCGGCGACCCGGCCAGCCGCGTGAGCAAAACCTACGCCGAAGCGCTGGAGCTGTGTCTGCGCCACGGCGTCCGCGTCACCTTCGTCGGCAGCCTGGACGACCAGCTCGTGGGCCTCGAATCCAGCCTGCACGCTCCGCTGTCCCACCCTTACGCCAGCCGCGCCGTCTTCGTCGACGGCCGCCTGCACGCGCCCAACTTCCTCACGCACCTGGTCGTCTTCGCCCTCACGCTGCGCAACCGCGGCGTCAGCGACCACGGCCTGCTGCGCGAGCTCTCCGCGCCCTTGGCGGGGAGTCTGGTGGGCGGGGAGGGGCACAGCCGCGTCTACGACGACGCGGGCGTGTATGCCCTCGCGACGGCCTTCGCTCTCGAGACCGCCGAGCTCGCGCCCGCGGACCCGGCGGCGCATGCGCACAAGCCGACCGCGGCCGCGAGCCTGCTCGCCACGGACGCGGATCGCGCGCGTGCGTTGGCCGCCGCGCGCCGCGCGTCGCTCGCGGGATACCCAGCCACGGCGGCGCAGGCGAACGGGATCCGGCGCGGGTCCGTGGCGGCGAGTACCGCGCTGCCCGGGATTGCGCCCGTGCTGGCGCACTGGGAGATCCCGTCGTCGTCATCCTCCTCGTCGTCGGCTCCGGGCGCGGCGACCGCGGTGCCTAATCCGTTCACGCTGCCCTGGGCGGTGAGGGGGATGCTGGAGGAGCCCGCGGTCAAGAGGGACGAGGGGCTGATGGCGGAAGTGCGGGAGCTGGTCGAGGAGTTTGAGCAGTGGAGGCCGGGGAGTAAGGTGCTCAAGGATGTGCGGTGGCGGCTGGAGGGGGTCCGGAGTCTGATTTGATTCGATTGGATTTGGTGGAGTTCTTCAGCGACGGGGTTTGGGGGGCGAGTAGGGTTTGGAAGGCGAGTAGTTTTGGGCGGGATCGAGAGGGCTTCGATAATTGGGTGGTGGCGGGCGCGTTGTTGGTTGTCACTTCCTACAGATCCGCGGACTCGGGTAGGAGGTCCTCGCGTCGATGCCGCCCCGTCTTTCAGTGCAGCGCAATTCAGCGATTCGCTTGATTCGCTCGGCTATGTCCGCCTCTAGTTGAGGGACCTTGACGATTACAGCGCTCTCCGTGCTGTCAGGATTTCCTTCGGGAGCACGATGGACACCTTTGGATGCTCGGCTGTGAGCAAGGTGGTTCGGAAAACGCGTCTCGGTCACCTGATCGGCGAGGTATGGCGACTGTCTGCCTCTGCTCCCGTTATATATCATCATAGGCTCTCGATAATCTTGGTCTACCTCGTGGAGCTCATTCAACACGACGCCGCCAATTTCCGTCCACCCTCCCCCCTCGCAATGTATGCATACCAAGGCACCACACGCATCTTGAATCCATGAGATCCCCATCCGGCCCAGTCTCATCCCTCATTGCACCAACGGTCCTTACATCGCCTCATTAGCCAGCCGATGCACGACCGGGACCGAGCTCGGCGGCACACTGCCGTACTCGCAGATGACCATGCGGATGTACTCGGCGGGCGTGACGTCGTACAGCGGGTTCAGGATCTGCAGGTTGCTTATCTCCTTCCAGTCGTGCAGGGTCTTGACCTTCGTCGCCGTCGAGTCCGCGTCCATGTCATCCTTGCCGCTTCCCGCCGCGGTAGGCGCGGGGTTTGTGGAGGCGGGGCGTGGGAAGAGCAGTTCCTCCGGCGGCGCGACCTCGTTCAGCACCATGCTATCCAGCGCCACTTTGCCCGAAAATTTGACGCTCGCGCAGAGCACAATGACCGGGACGTCCTGCCGATAGGCCTGCAGCGCGACGCTCGCAGTGCCGACGCGGGACTGCAGGCGGCCGTTGCCGAGCATCGCGTGCGCGCCCAGGAGCACCAGCGTGGCGGCTTTAATGACGTGCGCCAGGGCGGAGAAGGGCGCATACTCGACCTCGAGGCCCGCGCGCATGAGCGAGGTCGCGAGGCGCTTGCCTTCGAATAAGGGGCGGGAGTCGGCGACGATGACGCGGAAGCGCGTCCCGTGGGTGTGTGCGGCGAGGATGGTCTTCTCGACGATGGCGCTCTTAGCGAACGTCAGCACGACGGACCCGTTCTTGATCTGATGCCGCGCTGAAGCAGCGATAGCTTGATCCGTGGCCGTGATGCGTTCCCGGATGAAGCGGTCGATCTCCTCGCAGATCAGATCCTTAGCCTCGTGCTCCGCCATGTCCGGGTCGAGCTCCACAATCAGCTTCTTGAGCCAGCGGATCGCATTGCCCATTGACTCGGCCAGGGGGCGACAGGAGCGCAGGAAGTCGATCTGCGGGCTCAGGTGGTGCGAGACGAGATGGCGCGGGAGTGAGGTGTCGCGGGGCGTGGCGTAGGCTTGGACGGCTTCCTTGAAGGCGAGGAGCATGGCCACGCAGCGCGCGCTGCTGCCGCAGATCTCGTAGGCGCTGAGTTGGAAGCCAAGGGCGAGGACGGCCGGATGCACGTCTTTGGAGGTGCCGGCGATGTTGGAGCGGCGTTGGATGGGGTAGAGGTGGCTAAGCATTTCGACAACTGTGTTGTCTCTCTTTGGCTGCTCTTTGACTGGTGCAGCCTGTGCCGGCTTGCCTCGGACGGGCATATTTGCCTGCTGTGATGGGCCGGCTCGCTCTTGTTTGGCGTCCTGTCCGCTGGGCTTGCCAGACTTCTGCTGCTGTTGGGCTTTGGCCTGTCCCCCCTTGGCCTTCAAGTCCTGCAGTCCTGGTGACTTGGGTGTCTTGCCTTCTTGCGTTGCACTGTTCGTTGCAGGTGACACCTGCGCTGGTGCACCCTCCGGCTCCTCCTTCTGAGCGGCTCTCCTCGCCTGCTTCTCCGCCTTGGCTCTCTTCTTCAGCTCCGCCGGCGATACCTTTGACTCCTCAGCCGCCTTCGGCTGCTCTGTCTGCTTCGATGGCTCAGACATCGTGGCAGTGGTATTAATGTCCTGATTGGGAATGCAATGTGCTCTCAATCACGGATGCGGGATGAGAGATCGGGCGCACAATCCTGTTCCGGGGAAGGTTTCTTCGGTCTGCGCAGCGGTCGAGGACTGCGAGTCTGTAAAGGGTGATCCATCTTTTCAATTGGAGTGCGCCATCATGAGAGGCTTGAGCTTGTGATTGTGCGACTTGGTGAGGCTGTTACTAAAATGCTCTGTGGCCCCGGTCTCAAAATCAATCGTGATGTCGAGCGCATCCATTGGAATATCCGTCGGTTCTGGTGTCGTGGTGTGTTATGAGAAGGCGTAATGGGTGTGCTGCTGCAAGTGATGATAGGTTGACGTGCAAGGGACTTTTTGGCGATTCCATAGGCGGCATGAGTCAGGAGGGGCGCCGCTGTATTAATTTATGCGTTTCACAATATAATCCGCCGCGGAGCTATGCACTATGATACAATCACGTTGCGCCCTCATAACGCCTTCATGCTCGCTCGAACGCGTCAGAAGAACGCTGACCACCCAGCAAACAGCGTCGCCAAGTTCTTCTCGTCCATCGCCTGCTGAATCAGCTCATTGACCGTCGCAGCCGTACTCATCGTCTTGCTCAGCTTCTTTTCCACAATGCTCAGCGCCCGATCCGCCTCGCCCGCTCCCTGCTCCTTCATCCGCGAGCTCGCCTCCTCCGCGTTGCCGTTGCCACCCTGTCCCATCGTCGCCTGCTGCTGGGCATCCTGCATGCGCTTCGCTCGTAAGGGCGACACGGTCCAGTTGTATAGCGGATCGTACCGTAGCACGTTCAGCAGCGTCATGATACTGTCTTTGTCCTCGCGGAGAGCGTCCATGGTAAACTCGCAGCAGCGGCGGAAGACTCCCTCGGTCTTTGTGATGCCCATGGCGTCCACAACGTCGCGTGAGAGTCGGAAGGGTACCTTCTCTGGCACAGGCAGCACCTTGCCCGCTTCGAAGGCGACGCCGAGGTCAATGTGCACGGCCTCTCCCGTCTTCTCGTCAAGCATGATGTTGTGGCAGTGCCGATCACCCAGCCCAACAACGTGCCCGAGGATCGAGATGGCGGACGTGGTGCGCGTGTACGCCGTCCGCCGCTCAAACCACTCGTCCGGGTCGTCGAAGCGCTCGAAGAAGAAGTGCCGCATCACGGGCGGCATCTGCTCGCAGATCTTGCGGAACTGCTTCACCCGCTCTTCCGTGGACTCGGTCTCGACGGCCCGGATCTTGTTGCCAGCGTCGCTGTACCGCATGCTCTTCGGATGGTACCTCTGGTGCGCCGGCCGCAGCCACTCGCCAATCGGGATGGAGTTCGCCACCCATTCCATGATGCCAGACTTGGTCCCGAGGGGCAAGACCTTATACGTGCGGACGTGCAGGTTGCGCTTCCGCGTGGCCTTGTGATTGCGCAACATCTTGCTCACCTCCTCGAAGACCTGCTCCATGATGGCGTCTTGGCGGAGATCGTCGTCTTTGGTGCCCTTGAAGAGCTGCTTGTACAGCTGGCCATCGGTGGCCTTGGCCGTCAGTACCTTGGGATGGCTCAGTCCGCCCATCACGCTCATCGTCGGCTCGAAACTGTGTATCTCCGGCACATTGATGTAGTCGCCGTCGGGGCGTAGTGGAATGCTGATGGTCGCAGGAGGCACGTATAGGCTGCGTACACGGCCGACCAAGTTCTCCGCAGGCTTGTATTGCTTGACAAGAACCTTACTCTTGCCTTGGAGCGGCTCGATGGAACTGCACGCGAACTCCTCGTACGTCCTATCGGCATGGAAGAACCGGTTGAGCAAGTCAACCTTTTGCGGATTCTTCTGCAGGGCACCCCTAATGCCCATCGCCGCCTCGAAGCGTGACCGAGCTGCACCGTCTGTGCTTCCCTCCGGCTTGCGTGTAGATGAGAACAGATGGTGTAGGCTATGGTATGGGTGGTCTGCGCATATCCTTTGCATCAAGGTCTTCAACAGCGCCTGGAAGTCTGACTTGTTGTTCTCCAGTCGCGACATGAGTTGATTGTTCAGCACCACGAACTTCCAGCTTGGCACCGCTCCCAGATGCTTGCCAACGATGGCGTTGGCCGTGGAGAAGTCGCTGCTTTCAAGCCACATGGCGAAGAAGCGGAGCACGCAGATGTCGTGGTCGTCCGAGGCACGTAGCGCCAACAGGTAGTTCTGTAAGCTTTGCTGCAGGAAGTCATCGCGGATCTTCTTCTGCCTTTGATACTCTGCGTCATCCATATCGAACCAAAGACGTGCTTGGCGAGCCTCCTTCCCGTCACCCGAAGACTTGCGTGACTTCTTCGCCATCTGATCCAGCTCCTGGACATCCGCCAGCTTCTTGTCCCGCAACCTTGCAATGCGTCTGAAGTCCTCCAGATTGCCTGGGTGCTGGAGCTGCCGATCACAGAAGGCGGCAAATTCGTAGAACACCTTGCCGGCTTCCTGACCTTGATCGCGGTTCCTTAGGTGCTTGATTGCGGGTCGCAGGCAGTCCTCCAGAATCTTGTCTGGCTGCTCCAGTCTCGCGTCTGCAAGCTGGTGTGCGAGAGTCGCCAGTAAACCAGACTGGCCGATTGGTAGATCTTGATGCTCTTCACCACCTGCAGCAATGATAGCTCGCATCATCTTGACAGACGCTGCGGCCTCGCCAGCATCCCACAGCACCGCGGCCGTCTCCTGCATCGAGGCAGCGCTGAAGTTGAGACCAGTCGAGGACCTTGCTTCAGCTGCTAGCGAACTGACTTGGGTAGCAGCTGAAAGGGCTTCTTGCAAGTTGCCATTACTTCGGGCAAGTTGCGCCACGCCGAGGAGAGCCTGGACTTCGAACGTCCTGGTAGACTTGATGTTGACATGCATATCCCTCAGTAAGTCTGTCTTCTGCGATATCAAGCTGAAAAGCACCGAGCGATCCATTGCGAGCTCTGCCGTGTCTTCGGGGTGGATACTTTGCATTCGCTTTTGCCGAGACTGCATGACCAGCCATTGAGAGCGTAGAGCGCCCTCGTCGGAGCCGCGCACAACCTCCAAAGCTTCCGTGAGTGACGCTAAAGCTGCGTACCATGCCGTAGATGGTGGGGCCCTGGTATCGATGGAGATCTCGCTTTGAACGTGGCCCAATACGAGGGACTGCAGATCGTTGATTGCACCAAGACAGCTGATGGCACGACTCAATTGCTGGTAAGCAGAGAAATGTACCGCTGCCGGGCCAGAAGATATCTCCGGCGATGCAATCTCCCATTGCTGCAATCTGCGTGCCGTCGTCAGAAGCTCGTCTACCGAGGTGGTCGAGTTGGCCAAGGGGCCGGAGGTCAAGGCATACTCCAGGCTATGGAGATTGAGCGCTGAGAGGGATCGCATTAGCCCACTTGCGTCCGCTGGTGGTGAGTGGTGAGTAAGCCGCATCGCACTGTCCATGCGGGCCGAGCGGAACATGAGGCTCTTTATGCCATCACCCTCGTAGTCCAGTCTTCCAAGTACCGAATCGAGCGTAGCAGGCTGCTGTACCCCGTAGAACGAGTCCGGCTCGTCGATCTGCTCGAAGACTGAGAGCAGTAACTCATCTGGGATGTCGACCGGCTCTAGTTGGGAGAGCGAGACACGAATCGAGGCACGCTTTGAGGTTGGTGTGACTGGCGCGATAGACTCCGCGAACAGCAGCGAAGCGGATGGCATGCCGCACCGAGCAGATGCGGCAGCCGCAAGTAATGGATCCATCTCGAGCCATCTCGTTCTGTCGACTCTGGTCGACTCTTCAGGCCACGGCTGACTTCTGAGATATAACATGAGTCGAAGTAGCAGTCGCTGCCTGGATTCTGGTGAAGCCGAGTGATCAGTGAGATGCTTTGACATGGCGTTCGACAGCTCTGCGCGCACGATAGTCTCTCCGTTGAGCTCGTTTGCCAGGACGATGTGTGCGATGCATGGTAGCAGCTCCGTGGCCAACATGGGCGACATCCTGACCAGCGCAGGAAGTGAAGATAGAATGGGCACTTTGGAAGCCCATTGGCACAAGACGACCGCGAGGTTCTGCGTCCAGGCCTCGTCGGTCATCGAAGATGCTACTTCGAGCGACCTCCGAAGCTGCCTTTGGTCGATCTTGCCGTGATCTTGCTCCAGTACCGTATGTGGCGTGTAACCGTGGGTACCGTCTGCGACAACCGGAACCAGGCTAACAGGCAGCATCTGCTCAAATGCAAGGCCATCTGCTGGCTCTCTGAAGCTGTATGTTACAGTCCGTATAGTCCAGTCTGCTAGCCCCGCCTGCCAGCGATCCGGTGACAGCAAGAGCTCTGCTAGACGGAGAGCGATTTTGGCCTCCGATCTCGCCACGCCCCGATACGGCTTCCCATCCGGCATAGATAGCTCGGCCGTCGACTCACACCTTACCGACGGTCTCACGCCTGCGAAAGCGTACGATCTGCCTATAACCTCGCCCGCCCAGACGAGGAAACCATCCTCGACATTTGAAGACTGGATGAACTCCCACAAGCTCTGCGCATATCCGAGGCACGTCTCGTCCTGGTCCATGCAGTTCTCCAGCGCCGACACTGGGACACCGAAGTTCTTGGCAAGGTGTCGGAGTGCTTCTTCGCAGTGAGATCTGGTAATAACGGGCTTGCGTGCACTCTGCTGCTCCAGCAGGATCATGAGCAGCGTACTCTCGGCTGTACCTTTGCGCGCGTTCCCCGGCAACCGTACAGACGCGAGCGCCTTCGTAAGTGCTTGGTAATGACTTCCACCTCTCGCCGCTTCATTGTTGCACTGTCGAAGATACTTGACCAACCAGGCCCGGAATGCTTCCATCTTCTGTACCGTGTGCTGGTGTTGAGTCTCCTGTGTGGTACTCTCTTGTCTTGACGCAGAGTAAGCTTGCATCTGCAGGATCATCACGCATATCGAGCCGTTGGTAAAGACGAGACTGTCAGCTTCTAGCCATGGCGAACCATGATGCAGAAGGTACTGCATCATGCCAATCACATCGTCAGCGCATTGACTCTCACTCAGAAACGGTCTGATCGAGTGCACAAGCATCTCCAGGGGGAAGCCAGTCAAGGCCACGCTTCCAGCAACGCAGATCAGCAGTCTCAGTTTGCGTAGGACGAGACAATTGTGGAGTGGCCCGAGAGCCTGGTCAATCGTGTCCAAAAGCATGCGAGCAGCAAGCGCGAATGAGGCAGCATCCAGCAGCTGCCCCGATCCGCGCGGCGCCCTTCGACATAGCCGCTCGATCTGGTGTGGCAGACTTTTGCTCCTGAAGGACGGCTGCTGGCTGGGTGGCAGCACTCGTGTGGACTGGCTGTAGCCTTTCATCTCGGCGAGACTTGCGGCAGCATCAGCGTACGCAGGCGTCTGGCCCAGCCACTGGTCCTGGATATCATCTTGCTGCATCGCAAGAAAGTAGTGTCCTATGATGGCGGCAAAGTGTGTCGCCGCGAGTGATCTTACCTCGTCCTTGCCGATCAGATTGCGGAGCCGACCTTCACACGGTGTGCTATTATCAGCAGCGCGGATATCACTGGATATGGCGTACGCTTCGACTCGCGCAAATGAGTGCCTCACCATGTCTTTCTCTGACATGGCCAATGCCTTGCTGACCACGTGAAGGCTGTCCACTTTGTCTCGCATCAGAAGTTGTGCAATGATCTCTCCTTGATTGTGAACGATCAGGTGATCCAGCGAAGTGTACTGGAATGCGGCAAATGGCAGGCTGACAAGCGTGTTCTGTTCGAACCAAGTGTGAAGGAGCTGAGGTGCGAAGAGACGGAAGAGCTTCTGTGCGGAATCAAAGCCAAGAGCCGTGGCAAGCTCTTTGATGCCGTTGGTCGCGTAGTCTGCAGCTTCCTTGACTCGGCCAGCGGTCTCGAACAAGTAGTATACGCACGGCTTGAGTAGCGAATGCCAAGCAGATGCCATTCGAGAGAGATACAGCAATCGCATGGATAGGCCCTCGATACAGTCGACGTCGTCAGGCAGGTTCGCCTGCAAGTCGGCGAAGACCTTGTCGTGCTCGGAAAGTACGAACAGGCCAAAGATGCGGGAGATGCGGTTCGCCAAAAGATACTGCACAAGAATGCTCGGAGCTTGCACGAGCTTGAACAGACTGGTGCGAGCCGACTGCACGTCGCTGTCTCGGCCGTAGTCCACATCGACGTCACACAGGTCGAGGAACACGCTCATCTGTACCTTCACGGACAGCACGCCAGCTGCCAGCGATCGGACGTACCAATCATACATGTCGACACCGAGATCAAAAAGGTTGCGATTCCTTATATCCGTCAAAATCGGCAGCACAACCGAGATCAGAGTCAGAATTGTACCCTGTGCCACTTCGGACCTCTCGTAAGTGTAAGCAGATAGGACATGCTCGGTGCAGTATTCTAGGAGGCGCTCGGCGTCTGCGGCGTTGAGTGACAAGCCCAGTCTGGGCAAGGTGCTCAACATCTTGCGGCTAGCAATGAGGTCATCAATCGAGAGAGCCAGGATGTAGTCGGTGATCGCTGAAGATGTGCTGATGCTCTGGCCGCTGCGCGGTTGGCGGGCTTCTTCCGCTGTGGTCACGGCAAAAGCGTGAAACCCGACATTTGCCCGCAATGCTTCGATCGAGCAGTCGACCTGGCTATCGCTGACGGTGCCGTTCTTACCAGCTTTGGCCTTGCCGCGTCCGCTGCTCTGTGAGTCGTGACTGCCATCTATATCGATGTCGTCCTCTTCGTCCAGGTCTGGATAGCCTCTGCCGCTCTGCCGAGCGGAGATAGCGCGTGCGATATGGCAGCTGATGACGACCTCTGATTCTGAGAAGCAATATGCGCCTGTCTCTTCGGTAGTGCCCGGGCTGTTGGACACACCGGACAGGACCTGGAGCACTACATCAAACAGGGGCACAGTGCATTTCGTGCTGGCTGCGAACTTCGAGATGGCATCAATCAGCTCGCCTAGTTGCACTTGCATTTGCGACTGTTTGCGAGTGTCACGGAAGGTGGACCAAGCAATCGAGCTCAGCACACAGCTGGTGTGGCAGAGATAGCCGAGCATGTCAGAACTGATGGCCTTGTGCTGCTCGCGCCACAATCGAGTCCAGACCTCGAGGGTCCTTTGCAAGTCGGGGATGAGCTGGTTGAGAAAGAAGGTCTCGCACGCCAGCCTACCATTTGCCGACGCGCTGGCGCTGACCGATGTCGTATCCATGAGTCTTGGATGTACAAACGTCTCGCAGTTGGGCAATAACAGCAGATACGATATCAGGGGTTGCTGATCTCTGCATGCGAAAGTGGCTTGAGCGACTGCAGTCCATATTGAGAAGCACTCACTCGTATTCGGCGACGATCGATGATCGAGACAACTGTCGACGAGCTGCGTGATGTCGTCCGGTTGTGACAGATGATACGTGGCTGCGTGAGCTTTGTTCTCGAACAGGCCAGGCGTACACCGACGGCATGCCCACGCCAGCACACCTTCAGCCAGAGTTGACACCTTTCCAGGATTGTTTTGTTGCGTGACCTTCAACATAGTGCGCAGAAGGTGAGCCGACGAGTCAGCGAGAACAGCCGGGCCACTCAATTCCAGGGCTGTCGCGAGCTCATTCGACAGCTCCGCGACATTGGCTTGCGGAACCAATTGCAACCGAAGCATTATGTCCAGCAGATGGCACGCAGCTCGGCATGTCAGGGTATTGCTCATCAATCGGCTTGCAAGCTGCCATACGGAAGTCCATCGCAATGTCAAGGCGTCGTCCGCCGAAGTCTTCTGCGACGCGCACGAAGCAAGAGCGAGTAGTGCCCAGGACGAGACGTATGTGTTATCTTCGTTGCCGCTGATTGTCAATCGCTCGATTGTGCGCGAGAGGTGCCGCACCGTGTAGGGTGTCTGCTGTGCTACGAATGTGACAATCTGCAGGCTACAGACTCGTGCCGTGATCGCGCCTGAGGTAGTAGCGTCGAGGACATTGTCGTAGTCATCTACCAGTCGCTGACGCTTTCGCGGTCGTTGCCTGATACCGACTCCGTCTTCGTCATCGTCGGAATGACACTCCTGCTCATCGCCATGAAGCAGCGTACTGATGGTGGCAAGCACAGCTACCAGGGCCCAGGCGTGCTCCGCGCGATCACCAGCAGATCTCAATTGCATGGTGAATGTCGCCATGCTTGCACAATCGAGAGATGAGCTGGTACGAGGTGCAAGTCTCAATTCGTCCACCTGCAGCTGCTCCTTCTCGGAGCACTTGCCGTACCGAGACCTCAAGGTCTCCGAAAGCACGGAAAGCTCGGCACGTAAGGTCGCCATCTGTTCAGTCTCCATCAGATGTACGAGATACGGCTGCAGGTATAGCAGAGTAACGAGCATGCCGTCCGATAGGCTGCTGCGTTTCGATGGCCAGAAGTGCTGAACTAGACGTATGAGCTGGCCAGTCGCCTTCTTCACGAGAGCCATGTTGTCCGTCCGCGCCCATAAGAGAATATGATTGATTGCACTGAAAACACTTCCATGGCCGGTGCCGGCCACTGTGTGCCGCTTCAGGTAATCGATGAGCGTCCAGAGCGTGTCGTTAGCCGCGCTAGCAATTGGGGCGTTAGGCGCAGCAGTCAGCAACGATATGCAAAGGATTAGCTCATCGCAAGCTTGCTTGTTTCCTGTACGCATGGCCTGCGACACAGGGGACTCTGCAACCTGGGACCGAAAGGACCGATGGCCAACACTTGCAGAGGTTCCGAGCTTCGACAACCGCTCCGCGCCAGTCTTGGTGTCGCGATCTTGGGCGCGGTCGTCCACATCCTTGATGGTTCGTACGCAGAATTGCAATGCGCGGTCCCATTCCTTCCTGTGCAGATGCTCGAGGTGCGGCTGATGGCTTAGAACTGCTCGCAAACATCTGGCGTAGTCGAGAGCGATTGGCAAGAATACACCACCGCTAGAGAGAGGTAAGGTCTCCATCACGTGATCGACGATGGCTTTCGTGGTCTTTAGGCTGATGCTTCTGACTCCAAGTTCGACGCCGAGACGTAGCGAGCTCGCCGCATTCATGAGCCGAGTCTCGAGAGAAGACCGGGTCGTACTTGACTTTGCACTCAGCCATGACGACTTGTCCGTAAGTACTACCTGGAAGAGCTTCTCGTACAGCCAGTGGAAGGAGATGTCGTCGAGCGAGGCCACCCCAAGGTTCTGCTTGTTGTAACGTAGCACATGTCTCAGGTTGTCCCATCCCTTCTCACGATCCCTTGCGAGCTTGCCCTCAGCGATAGTCTTGAACGCTTCTTCGAGCGTCACCTGACTAGCCATGTTGGTATGAGTTCATCGGGAGACACCTGTGGACGCCGCAGGATCCACATGGTCAGTCGGTCGAAGAGCGTAAGCAACGAACAGAAAATTGAGGCGCCGGGAGTCGTGGTCGCCACGTTCACCTCCCCGCGCAACACCTTCGAGCTGATGTAGTTCTGTTTGTGTACGGATGTGCCTGAGTGCTGCGGTGCCACGAGGAGGTGACTTTGTGGGGCGCACGGCTGCTCCCGTCTGACGCGCCGAACGCGTTTTCCAACTTCACCCGTGATTCTGCAGCAGTCAAAAACATTGTACCCTTTTCGGCGACATTGGGACTACAATTTGAAGCTCCAGGAGGGACAAAGACTCAACAGTGTAAAGCGGAGCGCCAAAATGGAAAACGATGCGCCGATATACCGACTGCAATGCCTGCAGCGAGACCTCATCGCCTTTTCCGAGTCTCGCCTTACGAATGTCGCTAGACTCTCAGCGGAGCTCGACGCAAGTGTGCAGGATTTGAAGAAGTTTCTGGAGAAGAAGGGCAAGAACGAGGCGAGTCGCAAGGAGCTGGTGCCGGCGACAGGCAATTCGCCGGACAAACTCAGGCTAGGTGACCTTGAATACCAGGTGAATGATGACTTTCGCCAATCCGCACTCATGGTGGCGGACGAGCTCAACCTTGATGAGCTGGACGCTGCAAAGCTGTGTGTGGACGTGTCGCCTGATCCTGGCACGTCAGCGGAGGCCACACTTGCGCTCAGGGCAGTGCTACACTTCCACGATCATCGTCGAGTCCTGCTGGAGGTGATGCGTTTGCTCCTACAGCAGTGCAGTGATGCACACTCATCAGAGGATGACGGAGTTTCCGGCTTGCTTCAGCAAACAATGGACTCGGTGATGAAGTCTCCGAAAGGTCCGACAGACGCTGGGTCGCAATTGTGGCAGAAGTGTATCGCTGGCCTGGCGGAAACGGAAGCATTCCTCACTGGATTCAATAATCGCCGGCAGACCATGGACATGACAGGTCAGCTGCCTTATGGCCAAGTGGCTGAAGCTTTCGAGGCTCAGCAGATACTTCTTACGCGGCAACACGAGTCGCTCGTTGCCGTGTTGGTTTGCCTGCTCAGTGGCAACTTCGTGATAGCAGAACCGGACTACCGCTCATTGATCACCAAGGCAGCAACATTCGAAGGCCCCCTGGACTTCGCGATGCACTACCTGCCCGCGTTCATGGCGAGCGCGGCACGACTAGGCTCCAATGAGAACACCCCGGCCGCTACCGCCCACAGCTTACACAAGCTCTTCGAGGCCGGCCCAGCACAGCAGCAGTGGAAAATGCCACAGCTCAAAGCAGTTGCAATAGTCACCTGGGTGGCGGAGTACAGCCACCGCTTCGACGACCCGACTACTGACCCCAACATCCGCGTTGCTATTCGCCAAGAAGCCGAGAGAGCAAGGTCAGACTTGTTCATGCAAGCCGTGAAGGACAAGGCCTTCCATTTCATGTTGATGGCCTGCAAGTGGCTCAAACCGGAAGTCTGGCACGACCCTGCGAAGCTTGGTCTGGTCGACTTCCTGCTGGCCAACACAGATGCTGTCCCAGCAGAAGTACTGTCGCCTTCGCGAGACTTCGTCGCCACCGTGTCGCGCGAGCTTCAAGGCTTCACCGATGCGCTTGTGTCCAACATGCCCGACATAGTCCGGCGGCTAAAGTCCGAGGAAGATGATCAGAGGCGCCTCAACTTCACCATACCTTCCAACGAGGCGAGCCGCTACGAACCGGACTTGGAACGCTTCATTGTCATCATGTCTTATGCCTATCAAGATGACCCGGAGTCATCCCAAGACTTCTGGTCGGACAAGGAGAGCAATCTCCACGGGTTCCTGCGCTGGGTAGCACAGCGCTTACCCACGCCTCGAGTCGCTGCATTCTGTGAGCTTTTGACTTCCATCTCGAACGATCAGAAAGCAGCCAGCCAGGCTCACCGCTTCTTGCTTGAAGACACCGCGATGGTGTCGGGCAGACTGCGTAAGACGTACAGTGTCAGCTGGGCACAGATCTTCGCCGAGCTAGAGACATACGCATCGTCTCTGCGAACCCGGCTCACTGCTCCGGCATCGGCTGGCCAAGATGGTGCCGTTCCGGGACAGGACTACATTGAGGGAGTGGAGACTTCTATCATGTTGGAGGCATATCTCCGTTTGGCCTCTCACATCTGCCGCGCCAGTCCGGAAGCTCGCAACTGGCTTCTGAGAGAGCAGTCGTTCCACCTCGGCGACATCATGATACAGTTGGCCTCCAGCGGCATTGAAGGTCGTATACAGGCATCGTGCTTCAACATGCTCTCAGCATTGTTGACCGCCAAGGTGCCGGAGGTTAACAATGGCATGTGGGTCATGCTCGACAACTGGATCGCACATGGCGGGCCTCCTGGAGCAAACGCGGCAAGGCAGCAAGGGCTGCACGTGGCGGAAGCAAGAGTCACCGAGAAACACTACCTTCAGCGCTTCAATGACAGGCCAGAAACTGCGACAGCCTTTGTGGCGCTTCTCAATGCGCTCATCACGCCAACGGTAAATCAGCTGGAGGGCACGCTTGACGTCCTGCCTTTCCCGGAGCATCTCGGCGCCTCAAGCCGCCATGCTGGAATCGACGCTTATGTCGACTTTGCCCTTGGCACCGTCTTCCGGCACACCTCGAATCATCTCCGCTCTGGCGCAGACTTGACCGAAGTCAGCGTGCTGCGTTACACGTGCATGGAGTTCACCTATCAGGCGATGTACACCTTCAACGAAGATCTGCTCCTCCTTGCCAATGCATCAAATGTCGCCGTAGATGGGACGATTGGGGTGTCCTCGCTTGCGGCATATGCTCGGCTACACCCTTTCGCTCGTGTCATGGAGTGGCTTTTCAACGACAACATCATCGCAGCAATGTTTGCAACAGCGCACCAGGATGCCGACGAGCTGAATGGACTTGAGTTCGCCTCTCCACACGTCCAGGCAACGCTCAAGACAATACAGGTCATGAATCTTGCAATGAAACTGCAAACGACCTACTTTGACATCGTGCGACCGATGGTGAAAACGCAGTCGGGTTTCCGCTCTGCCCCAGTGGCCAACGCCGCATTTGCCTCATTCGACGAGGTCATGCTCAGCCGCCTGCAGGTGGCGGACGACATCCTCAGCTTTGCAGCTAGTCACCACGCTGAGCTAAGTTTGGAGGCTTTCAGTCTGATGCAGAAGCTTGCAGCGTCTCGCAGACTCTCAGAGCCGGCAGAATCTGGCCTCTCTCGAGCGCGTCCGGGAAACCGCTTGATTGTGGTGCTGGCCGACGTTAGCGATGCGCTCGCCACCGAACTGATGCCAGTCTTTGATATAGACGAGTTCGATATCGATATCGAGACGGCGGACCCCCCTTTGAAGCTGGTGAGGGCACAAGCCTTGCTTGACTTGCTCAACGGCAGCCTCGACGCCACACTTGATCGGCCAACAATCGCGCATTGCTTGCTGGGTTTCTCCTGCGGCGAACGCACCGTCGAAGCTGCCGCTGATACTCCCTTCGCCCAGACCAGGTCACTCTTCCACGCTATTGCAGGCTGCAGCGTGCAATTGCCTGTCGCTGTCGACTCAAGCAATCTGTCATGGCTGCTGAGTGTCAAGCGCGGCTGCCAAGACGTTGTCAACAAACTTGCCTTCTCTCCCCTGACGGCGAAATTAGTTCAGCCTGAGCTACTGTCGATGGACTACCTGCAAGCATTGTCGAAGAGTCAGTCGCCAGCCTCATTCGTGCCTTTCTGGGATTCGCGCTCGTGTGCAGATCCGGAAGCACTGCTGGACTCTTCGGCCATGGCAATACGTGACTTCTTGAAGTCTCGTGCGCTATTCCTGCAGTACGCTGCTCTCCAGCTGAGGACGGCTGTTCAGCAACAGTCCTTCTCCGTGCAAGAATACTCGATGAGCACACTGCTGGGCGCGATCCGTTTGTCGACCGGCGAACACGAGGCGACCATGTCTGTACTGGCGCTTTTCGACTTCCTGGATCTGGAGACGGCGCCAGCGCTTGACGTGACGGCAGTGCATCTCTCCAGTGTCGATCTCTCCGTCTGCGTCAAGCAGGATCCCGATACCTCGATAGCGTACGATCTGAGGCTAGCCGAAGAGCTTCTTGTGCTACGGAAGCGGGAACTCGTCAGCAGCGGCCGGCTGAAAGAGAGCAATCAGGAGCAACATGTCGATGACGAGATCGGGGCAACGCTGGCATCCTTGTTGAGCCAGAACAACATTCGGGCTATCGACAATGCTCGCTTGACCGCACTGGAGGCTTGGACCGAGCTGCTGTCACTGATGATGACTCTCGGCGATCTTGAGGGCGCCGACATAGGCGGCCTAGCACTCCAGGGATTACAGACAATTCTCCCGAAATTCGAGACGTCGCTGTCGGACAGTCTTGAGTCGGCGGCACTCCTGGGGAAGCTCACCCTGGCTCTTGTACAGCCAGCTATGAGTATCGCGGGCCAATCAACTCGACAGAATGCAGGTACCGCACACGAGAGACTGCTATCCGCCTTGCGCATCTCGCTAAAGTGCATTACTGAGAGCACGACGGCACTTGGCCTGCGCGATGTGTGCTATAGAATCTGCATCACCATGATTGCTTCGATGCCATCGGGGCCGGTCAACACCAAGACTTCTCCGTCACCGCAGTCCAGGCAGTTGTTGCAGCTCGTGCAGCATGCCGGTGACCGACTGTTGGCTGTCAGCACCGAGGACGCCTTCTCCGGACGGGGGACCACGCGGGTGTCCGCCGTACTCTTCCTTGATGCGCTGATGGCGCTCTCGCAGGCTGCAAGCGTCAGCGCTGGGATGCTAAGGGCGCTATCGAAGCTCAACTTCGTGCCCGTGCTCATCGACACCAGCATTGGCAGCGTTGCGTCCTCCTTCCAGTCACAGACTGACGAGCTGGTAACGACGTTGGCATACTTTCACACCGCACTATGCCTTCTCTTGCGGATCTGCAGCACGCCTGATGGGACCCAGCTAGTCCTGAACAGCGGCCTCTTCTCGTCTATCACTGACAGCAGACTGTTCAGTACAGACCCGGACATTGGGCTTGACATTGACAATCCTGACGCTTTGCGGGAGTTCTACAAGCTTCTGTCGGCCATCCTGCGGGTGGTCACTGCTACGGTTGTGTCGCGAGGCGCCAGTAACACGACTACCGTGCAACAAGCCAAGACGTTCCTGCAACAGAACCGATCTAGCATCATGGCGGTGTTCAAGAGGACGAGTCACGTTCAAAAGACGGCCGGACCGCCAGAGAAAGAGGCAACGAAGGTTGCGGAGGAGTTCGGCAGACTCATGTTAGTGACCGGATTCTTGGAGGTGCGTCGTCCACATCAACGATTTTTGTGCGTTGCTGATCTTTTCACAGGACGACGAATCGGCCCAGAGCCATGCGATCAAGACGAATGGCTTCACTTGATATCGATGGCATATAGCATAGCGTGTCGCAGCAACGCCGTTGAATAAATCGTGCATGTGCACGGTCGTCTTCGAGATCTCGCACAATGCGCCATCTCTATGCTGTCTTAGCTTGCGCAGATCCTATTCAGTCGTCCTCTCATCCCCAAAACCGCCACTCACTGCCAAAGTTCTTCGGTACCCGTCCCCACTCACCGGATCGCTCCATGCGTATGGGGCAGACGCCATCCGCGTTGCGACTCCCTGCTCGTACCAGCGGGTTATGGTAGTATTCTCCTGTGCACAGGCTACTTCTCACACATGGCATTGGGGCTCATTTATGGACTGAGTGATAGGCCTGAATTTTATCAGCATGCTCAACGTTCGTGGGCTTGTGCACCCAGCACGTATGAATGTCCTGTGTGTCGGAGAAAGACTCCTTGACGACGAGGAGATGCGTGCTTAAGACCGGAAGGGAAGTGTCGCTTGAGGAATATCACTTGTGTAGCTCACCGCGGATAAGCTATCAATGCAGAGACGGCGCTTAGCCACATTGCAGAGGGTGTACAATACAAGCTCGCAGTCTCGGCATCAAGGGAGCCGTGGCCCTTGTGTCGCCGTGCGGCACCCCGACGCCGAGACAGGTACCCATCCATCCACGCCCATGCCAGCTGCTTCAGATCTCTTTGCCCTCAGCATCACTTCAGTCCTCATGCCCCCATCCTCCCGCCGTCATTCTCCCACTCCGCCTTCCCGCCCACATCCGCAATCTCCTCCAGCTTACTCCCCATCTTCACCACACTGTATCGGATCATGCTCGGATCCAGTCCCAGGGTCCTCCTCACCGCATGCTGGGTCTGCGCACCGGAATCGAAGCGCAAGATGAAGTAGTGGCCCTGGGTGTAGAGGGCGCCCTGTTTCCGCGCGGGCTTGGGGAGAAGGAAAGTTCCCCAGTTCGTGATGCCGCGGATGACGCCGCCGCGGGAGAGGACGATGTTGCCCGTTGTTTTGGTGATTCTGGGGGTGGATTTGTTAGTGGTGGGTCAGGGTGGATGGGAGGGGGTCGGGTTGGTACTCTTTGATCTCGTTGATGCTGCGGCCGGGGCGGACCTGGAGAGGAATGTCAATAACAGCGCATGGTGATAGTGAGGATGTTGACGGACCACTCCTATCAGCTCATAGAGCATACTGGTGCCGGGTGATCATGGAAGTACTATCTCCTGCGAACATGCACTTGGAGGTCGACGAAGCCAAGACCCCCGAACGATCTCCGCATCGCTCTCCAACACCCTCACCAGCCATTGAGGGGCGTGGTAATCGTATACCACAACCACGGAATGGCAGCGATAATAGCAGGATCAGGCGCAGCGGCCGCACGTCTACTTCAACGACCGGTACAAGAAGTCGCCAGATGTAGCCGGCAACAGTACCTGCGCCTGCGAGCGCAACACGCACGACCAGCGGCGGCGAGGAGCTTTACCGCAGGACGACAAGGTATGGCCGACCCGTCACTACCGCACCACACCATAGACAATAACGACTAATGGTCTTGCAGGACTGGAGAAGAAGTTTACAGAAGATCACGAGTGGATTGACGTCTCCTCGCCCGACAGCGGTACGCTGCCAACCGCCCGTACCACCCAAGCACATCGATATTAACAGTCACCTCGCAGCCTCGATAGGCATATCGACCTACGCAGCGAAAGCACTCGGCGATGTCGTCTACGTCGAACTCCCGACTGTCGACACCGAAGTCAGTGCCGGCGACGCAATCGGTGCCGTTGAATCCGTCAAATCCGCCTCGGACATCATGACGCCGGTGGGCGGCACGATCCTGGAAGTGAACAGCGTGCTCGAGGACAAGCCGGGGACGATCAACAAGAGTCCTGAGGGGGACGGGTGGTTGGCGAAGATCAAGGTCGCGGATGTCAAGGAGCTGGAGAGGCTGATGGATGCGTATGCGTATCGGGCATTCACGGAGGAGGTCAAGGACAAGTAGAACATCTATTGGAGCGATGGAGCCAGTGGCGGTGGCGGTGGCACCTGAATCACAAGCTGAACAGACTGGCGAACGCTACGAGCTTTCGCGACAGCTGGCGATACCACGAGCAGTGCTCAAGTGCCAAGAGCAGCAGCGCATTGAGGGGCAGGGAACAGAGCCGAGCCGCGACGTGAGCGCAGTGCGACAGTAATAGCCAGTCATGCACAGAAAAGAAGAATCTCAAGAGTACCAGAGGGACTGTTCACCCCAGGTCTTCCAACCAACCCCCCTGTTTGAGGTCCGTATCCCACCAACAGATCGAAGATTTTCCAAAGGAGTCCTCATCATGAGAAAAAGATCGTCGCCCAGGGCGTGACTTCCCAATCCGGCATCTTACGTCCGTGCTTGCTGAGCCTCGGCATGCTGCTCAGGCTCGGCTTGGCGTCGCAGGTACAGTACACAAGCACGTCTACTATAACACATCAGCCAAATTCATCACTCTGCGTCTGGAGCCCCGGCCCCAGCGCCCATCCACACGACACCCTTGTCTACCCCGCAAATGGGCTGGCCTTCTGATCATCATTGCATTGGTGCACGGCTAGAGTGTAGCTAGCTTGCCTTGCAACGGTCTTCAAGGCCAATGGCGGAGCGTGCACTACACCCGTCTTCCTCGGTACGTGGCTTGGGTTAAGGAGGTATGTCCGTCTCTGGTATGACGTCCCGTAGCGGAGGAAGCACAGTGCGCTGATCTCTGGGACGTGCGATTGTCTGCCTCGGGTGTTCAGATGCAGCGCGCGGTATATAGTCTAGACACTGCTCGCCATTCGGTCGGGAGTAGACGCACGCTGCTCGAGCCGTTGCAAGTCCCCAAACATATCATCAGCGCCAACGGCCATGAGACTTTCCCTCGCGCTCTCATTCGCGGCTCTGGCCCTTGCCACCCCGATCACCAAGCGCCAATACTTGGGCAAGACGACCGAGAACCAGCTCGTGGACGGCACGCCCTGCCGCGCCATCACCATCCTCTTCGCCCGCGGCACCACCGAACACGGTAACGTCGGCACGCTCGTCGGCCCGCCGTTCTTCCAGGCCGTCGCCAACGCGGTCGGAGCGAGTAAGGTCGCTGTCCAAGGCGTAGGTCCTCGTTGATTGATCGCCATCATTCTCAAGCACCGACATCCCGGGAGGAGGACTGACAAGGTCCAGGTCGACTACGCCGCAAATGTAGCCGGGTTCCAAGCCGGGGGCGACGCAGCCGGGTCAGCTACCCTGGCGTCTCTCGTCGCGCAGACGCAGAGCAAGTGCCCGAACACCAAGCTGGTTCTGTCTGGGTACAGCCAGGGCGGCCAAGTGGTGCACAATGCCGCGGCGATGCTCTCGGCCTCGCAGACGGCGTTCGTGAACTCGGTCGTCGTGAGTCTTGCCATCCTTGCTCAGATCTGGGGCGATCTATTGTATTCAAGCTGATACGTGCACAGATCTTCGGCGACCCAGATAATGGGGAGCCAGTGGGCTCCATTCCGAGCTCAAAGGTGCTTATCATTTGCCACGTTGGGGATGACATCTGTCTGCATGGCGATCTGATTCTGCCGCCGCATCTGACCTATGCGATCAATGCGCAGCAGGCGGCCAATTTCGTCGTTTCTCGGGCTGGGTTGTGAGGGCTCCAAATCAAGTGGTTTCCAGGCTTAAGATGGTAGGGTCCTGTACGCAATGTCCCAAGGACCAGCCACTGTGACGTGACCGCCCTCTGTCCAGATCACTGGGCCATGTGGAATGTCTGCGCAACACGTGCTCCCATCGCATGTTATCTCAGCGTCAGCGTCGTCGCCTTCACAGCGTCCCGTGCCCCGCTCTTCGCCTGCCCTGTCGGCGGCCCACC
Organism: Teratosphaeriaceae sp. CCFEE 6253; assembly: GCA_033119285.1. NCBI lineage: Eukaryota > Fungi > Ascomycota > Dothideomycetes > Mycosphaerellales > Teratosphaeriaceae > Teratosphaeriaceae sp. CCFEE 6253. The sequence goes on from JAWDJV010009600.1 coordinate 24,204, forward strand.
ACTCATCAACCCCTCCAGTCCCAGATCCCTCCACGCCGGCTCTCGCCCTTGTGCTCTCTGTGTCGCCCTCTGAATGCCAAAAGCGGCATGCTGGTCCGGCACTACGTCGTCTTCCTCGTCCGGGTTGATGGGCTGGTGCTGCGGCGCGACGTAGATGTCCTCGCTGGCTATGAGCTTACCGCGGGCTCCGCCGGTGGGGTTGGAGGTCTGCCGCGTGAAGTCTTCGAAGAGATCGGCGTGGTGCGCGGCGTGCAGGTGGATGTAGGTGAAGGAGGAGTCGCGGGACTGCGGGCAATGCCATGTCAGTCTGAAGTGTGGGTGTGGCAGCTGGACGCTCCTCACCATCTTCACTCGATGCTCCGTGTCCGGTAGACTTTGAGCTTTACAGTTGGCGCGAATTGTTGGAATATCTTGGGAATGATGATGAGTTTTGTTTGACCGCGAAATGGCGAGAGCATTCATCGACAGAGATGGCAGGCACGAACTCTTGGCCCAAGGCCCGAGCTCGACTTCACATGCCAGTTGGCGTTTTGATTCGCAAGCATTCGCCCTAGAGCTGTGCTTTACCATTGAACGGTGCTAAGATGGACGAGAGTTGCATATTGATACATTCGGCCACGACCGTTATCCGTCAAAATCATCATCCTCCACATCCAGCATACATCTACACTTCGCTCCTTGAATCATGCAAGCCGTCATCTAATATGAAGCGAAAGCAAAGCCATGCAAGGACATAATCATCTGCCGAGAGGCGTCACCGGCAACAAGGGTGCTGAGACATCGTGGCAGTGGCGAAGGCCGCGGTCGTGATGTAGGCCAGTCGGTCGAATGAATCGGATTGCTAAAGAACAGCAGGTGGACGAAGAGAAGCATCCTGCCAGGGTGGCGGGAGGGGACGTTGAAGCTCCTCGAGGCTACTCGATGGCCAGGGGTGACATGTAGCGGGGCCGTTATCGTAGAATCTGATGTCTGCGCCACAGACGGTCAGCACGCTTCAACCAACACCTCCGGCGTCGTAGCCGCTGTCCTACCTCCTCATGACATTCTCCAACGTGACGTCGTTCAGGTCCGCGTCGTCCGGGATCTCGTTTATGATCGGGACTAGCCCAGCGAACTTGTCGCCGCCGCGGTATGCCAGTAGAGCTGGTACGCCGGCAGGCTCCATCTCCGCGTCCACGTAGTGGAGCTTGACGAAGCGCACCTCGACATGTCTTCGCGCTAGCTGCAGTAGACAGCTCTCTATCGCAGAGCTGACGTCGGACTGCGATTGCGTCAACGAGACCATACCACTCGGCCGTTCCAAGAGCACTCACCTCATCGTCGTATATGTACACGACCACCACCGTGTCCGCCGGCGACTTGTCCACTGCATCCAGGTACCCCTCGCCATCCACCTTCACCAGCGAGCCCCACATCCTCCTGCTTGGCCGCCGGCTATGCATCTTGCTGTCCCGCGGCCCTCCCCTCTGCATCTCCCGGAGCCGGCTGCTCCGCCACTGCTTCATAAAGTCGCCGTCCAGCACATCATCCTCCTCCTCCTCCGCCTCGTCCGACCCCCGCCGCTTCTCATTGCTCTGCTGGTCGTGCAGCGACATGCCATACTGGACCTGCGAGGCGAGCGTCGAGGTGCTGCGCATCGACACGCGGTGCTGGCGCCGCGAGTCCCGGAAGTGCTGCGCATCGGCGATGACGCCCTTGGGTCCGGTGTTGGCTTCGTAGCGGGTGAGCGGGATGGTGTGCCGGCTGCTCAGGCTGGGCCGGGATGTTGCTTCGTCGGGGTCCGCCTGCGACGCCGGGGGTGTCACATCATCGTCCTCGTCGGAGAGATTGAGGAATGATCGGGCATCGTCGTTGTCGTCTTCCGGGTGCTGCCTCCGCTTCTCTTTGTCCCGCATCAGCTCGTTGAACTCATCCTGCGCGGCCGACATGGTGCCCTGCTATCGTTGGGGGGTATCGTTATCGTGGCCGTGGTCGTTCGGTGGGCAGCGAGGGGGGGTGGTATATCGATGCGACAGCTATTCTTAGTCTCGCGTGCTCGTCACCACGTGTGCAGGATCAATGATCGGTTCGTTCTGTCTCAGATCGGTACAGTAGTGGGCGTGCACAGTCGTGCCTTGTTCCCTTCTTACAGGGGGAGGATGTCGCTACTCGCCGCCGGTAGTGATGATGAGCGAGGAGTCGGGTATAGACTCTGCAACGTCCAGCGGCCCATCGACGGCATCCAGAACACCGAACCACTCACTACTGCCGCATCTGGCGACGGCGCGATGGGTCCCTCTCCTCGACATCGCAGGCATGAAACACCAGGCTTAGCAGGACGAATGCACGCCCAAGGAGTCCACCATCGGCCGGGTGCCCTCGCCCCGCAGCCGCCAAGCCATCCACGGCTCGTGGCCAGGCGCACGGTTCGCGGATCGTGGAACCCGCCGCTTCCAGGTTGCTGCCACGACCGATGACATGGCCGCCTTCGATACGAGGCCGGACTGGAAGGGGCGGGAGCGTAGGGTGCACGAGCACTTCAGGCCTGGATGTGGACAAGGCACGACCGGGCGAGAGAGCGGATAGAGTGGCTACAGAGTGCCGTTGCCGTAGCCGCATATGCATCCTGCAAGGGACGAACTGTCATGGCAGCCGGACATGTCACGAACGAGGAACGATGGTAAAACAGCCGAACGCGAGGGCGCTGGTCGCACCATTATCTCCGAAGCCACTCGTCCATAGTGTGCAGCTTTTGGTTCTCTCTGCGGGTATCCGAACGAATCAGGCAAGCACGCAGCGGGAAAGAAACACGCCCCATGACTCCGGTGGAAATGCTGTACTGGCTTTAGCAGGGCCTGCAAGCACCCCGAACGACAACAACAGCAGCAGCAGCAACGACAACAACCAACCGCGGTACTCGGGCCACCGTCCCTCGAGCCCAAGCACCCGCCGCAGCACACGCGCGTCGCACTGCTGAATAACGCTCCCCCACCTACTGATACATGCCACTGTTGCTGTATCAACGGTGCCGAGGACATATGCTCCAAAAGGGTGCCGTAAGTGAAAAGGGTCTTTCTATCCATTCGCGCACGCTTTCTCGGGGGGACTCGCGTTGGCTGAGGGACTGGCCCGCTTCGACGGCGCGTCGGCGTGTCTGCGCGCCGCATCGTACATGAACGCTGATCAAGACTGGTATTCGCACCGAGCGTCATCTTTGTGACGGCTCCGGTGTTTCGATTAGGGTGGGTATCGGCTCTGTGACGCCCTTCATTCTTCTGCTCGGCCGCCCGGTTTGAGGTGGCGTAGATCATGCCCAGATGCGAAGCTGCACGGAAGTTAGCCATCACAAGCGCATGTGGAGGAGATCACGTGAGGAGCGGCTCACCATTGAGTCCCATGAGCCTGTGCATAAAGACATCGCATCGTTCGATACGCCCAAGCAGCTGACGCGGTTGTCGTGGCCCTGAAGAGTGCCAACCCTGTCGCCTCGAAGGACATCCCAGACCTATCGAAGTCGTCA
>JAWDJV010009601.1:0-27617 GCA_033119285.1 Teratosphaeriaceae sp. CCFEE 6253
CCTAGTTCTAGGAGTACAACACGACTCTATACTAGTTATAGTCGATCGACTAACGAAATACTTACACTTCATCCCTTGTAGCGAGTCTATTAACGCGGAGCAGTTAGGCTGCCTCGTGCTTAACAGACTTATACGCTACTATAGGATACCGATAGTCTTTATTACAGACCGAGACAAGCTCTTTACATCCAACTACTAGAAGACGCTCGTCGTAGCAATAGGAATTAAGCATAAGCTGTCTATAGCTTTTCACCTATAGACGGATAGACAAACAGAACGAAGCAACTAGTTACTAGAAGCGTACCTACGCTACTACGTCAATTATGCGCAGGACAACTAGGTCTTACTATTGCCTATAGTATAGATCGTACTTAATAACAACGCTTCCGAAACTACTAGACAAACACCGTTCTTTGCTAATTATAGTAAAGATCCGAACCTGTTTATAGAACTACGACTTAGGCTATAGACCGACAGGGCCTTAGCTAACTCTAGATCACTTAAGGACATCCATGCTACTATGCGACAAGTAATCGCTAAATCCCAAAGTGCCTTAACAAGTAGCCGACACAAGGACTCAAAAACGGCGCCTCTACTTAAGAAGGGGGATAAGGTGTACCTCCTTACGAAGAACCTTAAGACTCGACGAGGTACGAAGAAACTAGATTATATAAAAGTCGGACCATTTTTAGTCGACGAACAAAGAGGCAAGGCTAGTTACAAGCTTAGCCTACCTAAAGACGCTAGGATACACCTAGTGTTCTATATCTTACTCCTAGAACTAGCGGACCCGGACTCCACGCTATAGACGACGTTCCATTTCGAACTATAGGAAGACAATAAGTTCGTTATCGAAGAAATCCTAGCAAAACGAGGTTAGCATTACCTCGTCAAATAGAAGGGATACCCTAAGGAGGATAATACCTAGGAACCTAAGGACTACCTTACCTATTGCTCTGCGAAACTACGCTAATTCCGCTAGTCGCAGTAGGAAAACTCTAGAATTCGGCGTTAGGGATCATCGAGAACTTAGCCTAGGAAGGGATAGGAAGTTAGAACACGCCTTCTAATTCCTCCGGAACACCCTCTAGCTCTAATAGGCATTCGGCGGGAGCGTCTAGAGCGCCTGCACCCTCGAAAGGTAGTTTCTATAGCTCGACAAACTCCTTGCTTATCGCCTTCTCTTCCCGGTCCTCCGCTACGCGTAGCTACTTGCGCAAACGATATACACGAGATATAGCCTCGGTTACCTTCTCCTTAGCCTCGTCTAGCTAACGCTTTAGCTTACGACGCTAACTCCGCAATCGCTCCCACTCCGTCTATGTAATAGTTACGTTACACCCGGAGTAACCCCGTCGTACGCATTGCGAACAACAACTAAATCGAATATCTACTATACACCTCGGACGATCTCTTCCTTCTAGCACCTTCGCGTCCCGATAAGAAGAATAGGGAGACGGCATTTCGTTTCCTTCGGCTTCGATAACAAGTGCTTGTCGTTTACGGCGTTCTTTTCGTATTAGCGGTTCTCCGCTTATAATAAAGGAACATAGAATGCACTTACAAGAGAAGCTCGAGGACGAGCTAGAAGATAAGGAGGGGGTAATGTTACGAACATGCGCTAGGCTACGTAGGAAGACATAGCCGCGAGAAGTTTGTAGCTAACGGAATTAGCCAAGGTATAACGTAGCGTACGTAACCGACTAACGGTTACACAACTTAGTCGAACCGACTAGTCGACTACCGACATAGTCGAACGACTATACAGTCGAACCGACCGGTTAACTAGCAACATAGTCGAACGGTCAAACGAGACACGAATCTCCTTTGTATATATCGCGATGGATCTCTATATAGGTAGTTCGTGTTTAACTTATGTTTCAATCTAACTAAAAGGTCTTCGTATACTAACGCTTAGTAATTCACTTAGAGAGGTTCATTAGGTTCTACTAACATAGAGAGAAGTATTCCCACACCCGTGTCTTGACACTAACTAAGCCTACCGAGCTCTACTACGTCGAGACGACTTTGTCGAATCGCAATAGCGGGGTCCCTAACGTCGAGGATCGAAGCGGTCGGGACGACAACCCCGGCGCCTACCCTAAGCTCGGGCTTCGAGGCTAACTAGGACACGATCCGCAGATAGACGCCGTGTTCGTAAGAGTCGACTAAGGTACGGTTCGGGCGGAGCGACGACGGGCGCCCGCTACCCGGGGTCTACGTACTAGCGGGCGCTTCGCCCGGCGGGGTAGAGTACTTCTTCGTACCCGGCTTACTAGCTACCCCCTACGACACTAGTTCCGGTACGGCGACGAGTAGAACGGGCGCGAAGTAGTAGCGCGGTAGTACCCGAGGCGCGACGCGCGGGGCCTAGGTAGGGGTAGCCGCTTCGATAATGCGAGCGGGCTAGGCGATAGCGGGACCGAGCCGGGCGACGAGGTCTACCTACGTCGGCTATAAGGCGAGGGGGGTATAGGCGAAGTTATAGGGAGTAGTAGTAGCGAGCGCCGGTTCTAGGTCGAGGCGGAGGTCGGTAACGTCCTAGGCGAGGAAGCGCACGTAGAGGATAAACGCCTAGAGCTTAGCCTTCTAGATATAGGTATCGGAGGCGAGCCCTACGCCGGAGAGGACGGTAATAAGGCGGGCGACGGCGGTAGTATCGGCCTTAGCGAGCGCGAGAGGCTAGTCGAGGTCCTCTCTACCCTTAGTAAGGTTCCGATAGGTATAGTCGATATTGCGCACGTAGCGGATAATTACCGCGGTAGACCTAGTAAAGTCGAAGAGCGCTTACGCCGTATGCCTAGTCGCCTCTACTATAGCCGCGGCGGCGGCGAGTAAGTATAATACGAGGGAGGCAAGAGGAGGGGGTATAGTAGATATAGCGACCGTAGCCTCCGAAATAGAAGGGGAAGTAACGCGGTAGGGCAAATAGAAAGTAATCGCGGTATATACCGTAACGGCCCGCGCATCTAAGTAGGACAATCCTATCTAACGCGCTTAGCGCTTAGGAGCCTTAGGCATACGTAAGCCGGCCGGAATACAAAGGACGGGCGTAGCTAGTACGGACGTAGTCTAAGGGGTAACGCCGGTCCGCTACGGGGCACCGGTAGACTAGAGGGTATCCTAGATAGACGGCGGGATCCCGCTAGTAACTGTCCGATACTTGCGCCGGGCGGAGGTATAGGGCTAGGATAGATTATTATATAGTCTCGGGGGGGCGGGCGCGAATAGGGAGGAGTAGGATAGAACGGAGTAGGATAGAACGGAGTAGGATAGAACGGAGTAGGATAGAACGGAATAGGATAGGATAGGATAGAATAGGATGTAACGGAAGCAGCGGGACTAGAAGTTAGCCTTAACCCTTATAAACGACGGCGACCTCGGAAATCAACTATAGTAACTACTCGTCGAACAAGAGCTCGTCTACGTTAACCTCGGCTACCTACGTTCAACAGATAATAGTCTACGTCTTAGCGCACCGTACGCCGCGACCCGCGTCTAGTTTCAACGTCTAGAGCCTAGGTAACTAGCGTAGCGATTTTCGTACGTAGAGCCCCTTAATTAGCTAGACTAACTACCCTTTTTACGATACTGCCGGCCGTTACTAGTATAGGCCGGCTACCGCGGATCTTCTTTGTAACTAGTCCGTTCGGAGCCCTCCTCTCCGCGGGACGTAGTATAGGCACGGCTACGACCTACGGAGCCTACGGAGTACGCTCTCTTACTAGAGCTCGTTTTCTCTTCGTGCTCGGGACTTTATTAATAGCGGCACTAGCGGCGCACGCAGCATCCAGGTCCCGGATAACCGCTAGTACGGCGACTATAGCGACGCGATCGGAGACCTCCGCCGTAGTCCGGTTACTTAAGCCTACCTAGCTATAGGCATCCGGAGGCTTAGTATATAGATCCGCGCGTATAGCGTCCGGAGCGTGTAATTCGGGTAACGTCGCTAGTACTATAGCCTCGAAAGACTCCGTCGACTTAGACGGCACTCCGCTAATCTACTTATCTAATAGTACGCGCCGCGATAGCGGCTTACTATCCGTATGCACGTCGCGTTCCCGCTAGCGGGGTTGCTAGTTAAACGATACAACCGAGCTATTAGGCAAGAACTACCGTAGATAGAGCATGTCGGTCGGGATCGCGATCCCTTACTAGACGCACTAGAGGATGAGATACTTACATAGTAGGCCGAAGCGGATTAGCCCTTTATACTCGCGGCAGTCCGGCGGCGTAAGTAGAGGTTCGGTATCGACGGCAAGCGTTACGGCGGCGGAGTACACGCGGAGGACTCGGTCTATAGCGACGGCGGTAATCTCGCTACGGAGCTTGCCGAAGACATAACCGTTCTTAGTACTTACTATGGTTCCGAGCTTACCGGGATGCGTAGCGAGCTCCGCTCTCTCGAGTTTAAGGAACTTAATGCGCTAGTACTTACGAAGAGTAAGTATACCCCGCTCGATAGTAACCTGTGCATTTATAAACGCTTAGACGCCGACGTTGGATGCCTCCCCCCCGGGGGTCGAATAAGTACCGAGGTTAGCGAGGTACTTAACGTAGTACGTACACAACTCCGGTTCGAACGGCACGATACTATTGCGGAAGTAGACCTAGCCCTCTCTAGTAAGCATACTGTCGAGCGTCTAACGATTAACGGCGAGGTCCTCGACGGTATCCGATTTAATGTAGGACTAGATTACGTCCTCGAGCTACTCCTTCTAGTCGGTAGAGCGACCGGCCGTCCGAGCTCCCCTAATACCCGCGCCGTCGGCTTGTCCCTCCGGCGGGTCGTCGATAGCCGGCTCGATACTCTTACGAGCCGCATCGGCCGCGGGCCCCGGCGCTGCCGCCTTAGGGATAATACCGTAGTTAGCGCGCTAGATAATGTTGTCGAATATATGCGACTAGTAGAACTACGGGATTACATAGCCTATACTAGAGTAAGGTATCGCGGCAACGAGACCCTCGCTACGGTCTAATACGATAACCCTCGGCGGGCGATACTCCTCGAAGTAGTTACGATAGGCGGTCTCTAGTATGAATTGCTAGCTCGCCTTGTCCGCCTACTTTTAGAGGGAGAATAGGGCGACGAAGGATCCCTCCGTGTTACTAACGCTAGTTATAAGAGCGAGCTTTAGGTTTCCTCGAGTAGTCTTAGGCATCGTAGCGATCTAGTAGGCAAAGTTACTAATGAACCGACGGCTATAATGTACTATAGTAGGTAGCTAGAAGTAGACCTACTCGAGGCTCGAGCGAACGGCCTCGCCGGTATATTAATCGACGACGTAGCTCTAGCGAGCCTCGTACTCGAAGTCGGCTTCGACGATCGTCCTAAGGAAGGCGTTTATTACGGTATCCGAGTCGCGGGCGGTCTACTTACCTCGGACGAGATAGGAGTACTCCCTCCGGTTCCTACGCATCTTATAGAGGCTAAGCTTTCGCATCGCGGCCGCGCCGCCTACGCTAGTAGACCGATGTTTATATACCGTTACGATAGCTCGCATAACCTTCGGTATACGACGCTCGTGCTTATAGTACATCGTAGGCAAGGGGCACATCCCGTAGGAGTACTCGGTCGAGTAAACGAGGAGCGCCTACTCCTCGATTTTAGAGCCGTAGGTCTCGCCTCTTAGTAATAGACGACAGGACTACTAGCAGTCTAATGCTTTTACGGTCGGTGCGAATCCTTTCCTACCGCTAGGGATCCCGTTAGAGCCGTCCGCGAGGGCTCGGTAATAACACGTAGAGGCCTTATAATGCACGCAGTAGTATACTATATAATCGACTCCGCCGAAGGACGCGGTAACGGCATAGCCCTTACTATATACGTAGTCGTTAAGCCGATCGAGGTAGGCCTATTTACTCGCGAAGACCTCGTCGCTAATCGGCAATAGTAGGTACTTTAACGGCGTGCGATCGATCTACTTACGTATCTCCGGGATCAAATCGACGGCGAGTAGTAGATGCGGCTACTAATTCAAGGCTTCGGCGAGCATAGCCGTAGTAATCGTCCGCTAATTACGAATGAACGCCGGCGGCGGCGGCTTAACGTTTATACCGAGCTTGCGCTCTATCGCCTTAAGTTAGGCAATAGCGTTACGCGGGCACGATCCGGTGCCGATCGACAGACCCGGTCGGATAGGCATCTCTCGAACCGGACTAACGACCGGACTAATAACCGCGAGACTATCCTTAGGGATAATAGCGTCGCTACGTCGATTGCTACGCCGGTGGAATTTAAGGTCCGGTAGCTCGTCCCCTTCGTAGTTAACCTCCGCTAGGAAGTCGGCAAGGTCCTACTCGATAGTAGCGGCCTGCACGGCATTAGTAACTGCCTCTGCTAGTAGAGGCGGGCTACGGCGTACGCGCGAATCGGTTATTAGGCACTAGAGTACTATGTTATTGCCGTTATCCGGAGCATCGAGAATCGATAGCTCGTCGCCGGGGGAATACCGCGGAGGCATAGTAGACTAGTCGGACTAAGGTCGGTCGGAGTTTAGGGGAAGTTACTTTGCCCTCTAAGGGTGGATCTTAATAGGTATTGTATAGGGCTACTTCGGGTTAATACTAATTGAAGTTTAGGACTTGTATATAGAGCTCCAATATCGAAACCTCGCTAATCTACCGATTTATATACTATTAGATCGTACTATACAACCCTCCCTCTAGCTGTATATACCTATAGATACTAGTTAGTCCCTCGAGCGCTTGTTTGGGCGACGGAATATAATAATACTACGCTCGCGTTACGATCCTCGCCTGATTCTAGAGCTAGACGGGCTAGTATCTCGCAGTGCGATCGTCGACGACTCGAGGAATAACAGCACCCTAGTCGAAGTAATATCTAGATGTTACTTCCCCGGAGAAACTATTACTTCCGCGTATACGATATACTCGGACGGCTAGTCGGTAACGGGGATTTGTACCGCCGACCGTTTCCGGCTTATCTATATAGTCTTATATCTTTCCGCCTTCCCGATCCTCTTACTAGTAAGACGGGCATAGGGTAGGCGCTATCGAAGCTCCGTTCCGCGGAGGTTCGATCTCTCGACCGGCCGACATAGGAGAACATTGCGCTACGGTAGTAGATTGCCGTACTTACGCCCGTTAGACAGTACTATCTAGCCTACATGCGGATTATGTAGGTAAGTAACTAGTTATCTAGCCTTAGTTTACTTACATAGCTCGGGCTAACTACTTAACCTCCGCCGGCGAGGAAGCGAGCGTTAAACGCCTTAAGCTCGGGCTAGCCGCGCGACCTCGATTAGCGAGGAAGCGAGCGTTAAACGCTCTAAGCTCGAGCTAGCCGCGCGACCTCGATCGGCGAGGAAGCGAGCGTTAAACGCTCTAAGCTCGAGCTAACCGCGCGACCTCGATCGGCGAGGAAGCGAGCGTTAAACGCTCTAAGCTCGAGCTAACCGCGCGACCTCGACCGGCGAGGGAGCGAGCGTTAAACGCTCTAAGCTCGAGCTAACCGCGCGACCTCGACCGGCGAGGGAGCGAGCGTCAAACGCCCTAGGTACGGACTATAGAGCTAACGGGTTATAGATAAGGTACGAATGTACTAGAAGCTAACGCGCCGGAGCATCTTAGGTCTAGGGTAATCGTTAGCCGAGGGCGTATATATACTCCTCTAAGGGGACGATATAGAATATATAGATAAAGGGGCACGCGAACGGGGATCGCGAACGAATCTCCTCTACGCGGTACTATAGACACGCGCGATAGGCTCTTCGATAACGGCCGGCACTACGACGGGCCGACGTTCCCGTACACTTTAACCCGGAGCGCTCTTATAGTATAGCCCGGTAGACCGGAGCGTATACGCTACGAGTAAAGCGTCTCGCCCTAGCTCGAGTAGAAGCTCGGATAGGGAGGTACTAATCCGGGTTAGGCGAGATCAAGATACGGTATTTAGGGTAATCTATACCGGGTCGACGGTACAAGAGAGGTTCTAGGCGAGACGGACTAACCGAAGCGGTAAACCTCGACGCGAACGACGCGATCCCTCGGCGCGCCCCGGCTTCGAGTAAACGCCCAAGTAAACGCGAGCGGCAGCGAGAAGCGGAGGAGGCTAGACGCGGCCGGCGCGTACGCTTTTACGCGGAACGAGGGCGTAGCTACGGAGGGCCCGATACGAATACCGCCCCTAAGTAGAGGCGAGGAAATAGTACTACTAAGGACGCCGACTCCGACGGCACTAGCCGAGCGGATAGGCGTATAGTTAGCGGCCGAGCTACCGAAAACGGGAACCTAAAAGCTAGCGGCGCTTACTACGGGTACGATGTAGCTCGCGGACCGGAGTATAGTACTACGATAGAAAGGGCTAATAGGTAGGTAGCGAGCGGACGGTAAGCTTATCGACTATCGGGATACGGCGAGACCTAGCACGCCGAGCGCGGAAGAGGCGGCAATAGTACATAGGGAATAGTTAGCGAGCAGTAAAGATTAGGACCGAGAGTTTGTCCTACTAAACGATCGTACGGGACGAGGCCGGGCGAGGAGGGCGCTAGAGGCGGCTTAAGACGCGCTCGTCCTAGCCGACCTAGGGCGTCGCTATCGGTACCTAATAGGGCACGCGAAGGTAATAGAGGGACGACCCTAGCGGGTAGTAGCGAAGGGGGATATATTTAAGTAGCTGTACGGACGGGGTATAGACGGGATAACGTAGGCCTACTTCGGGCGGGAGGTAAAGTATTAGAAGCGGTAGCTCTCCCTTACAGAGTCACTATCGCGGGGCGTAGTCGCCCTATTCGGCGAAGGGTTAAAGAAAACGTTCGTAGAGTAGAAATTGCTAGTGCCGGAGTTCGAGGGATAGCTTCGGGCGATCGTGAAATTCCGACTAGAGGTAGCGGTTCTCGGAAGGGCGGTAATACTACTACTCGAAGCGGCGCTTACTAGTTAAGGACCGCCGGCGGGGCTACTAGGACTAGAAGTTTAGGACGGTTCGGAAGAGGCTCTCGGGACCCTAGGGACTAAGTAGTTCGACCCTCCTTCGGCGGTCTAAGTAACCTAATTAGCGGACGGGGGTCTAGTCGCCCCGGCCTAGCCGGACATAGACGGTCCTTAGGACTTCGGGTTTAATAATAAGATAGAGACTTACCTCGAGGGGTATATTACGGATAGGAGACCCTAAACGACCTTTACCCCTATAGGCGTCGGACGGGGGGTTATGTACGACGACATCCTTCGATTATACTATAGTGTCGTACACGTAGTACGAGTCCTTCGAGGCGTATACCCGGTAGACTAGATGTAAGGTTCGAACCCTTAAACATAGGAGGGTATATTAATTAAGCGCTACCGGCAATAGGGACGTAGATAGTAGTAGTTAACTAGCTCTAATAGTAGTAGCCTCGGGAATGTGCTATATAGAGATTGCGAGTAGCAGTAGTAGATATCGAGCGAGATCCGAGCTAGTGTCCCGCGGTAGATAAGTAGAGCGTACGGAAGACGTAACGCTCGGTACACGCGGAGCGATAGAAACCCTAAACGCTTAGGGAGAAGGCGTAGACACATCCTACTAGATATAGGCTCGGACGGCCCTATAATTAAGAGTTCCGCGCCCGGTAGGGCGATTATGTCTAGCTCCCTTTCCGATCTAGAATAAACATCGCGGGCTAGATTCATCGACACGGTAACTAGGGCGGCGTCCGTATCCTAGTAGAGACACTATATAATAACTACGGCAATCGGATTAGCTGCCTATACTGTCCGCGGCCGGAATACCTACTTCGAGCGTACTATAAGGACGAGGGAGGAAACGCTACGGAGGGTAGGCTTAAGCGACGCTAGTTCCCGTATAGGAATGCCTCGAATAAACGAAAGGAGAGCGGCTTCGGCTACCCGTTAACTTCGTGTACGGTGTACGTAAAACGTACTATCGCGACGCTAGGCGAGGATAGGGTAGAGGCGGTACGGAGCGATCTAGTCCCTAAATTAAAGGCGAAGGGCCTTAACGCGTTAGGTATCGAAAGGCGTCTTAAGGCGGGCCCCGCCCGTCCCGATCCGAACGAACTAGCCTCGAGGCTACCGGTAGGCTCGATAGCCCTACCCGCGAACGTGCGGGACCTACTAGGTTTAGGAGGGGAGAGTATAGTAAGTATACCGGAGGACCTAAGCGAGCCCGATTTCGAGACGGTAAAGCCTAGAGGTATCGAGGGACGGTAGGTAAGGGGCGCGGTAGCGGTAGCGAAGGCGCGGTAGGGGAACCCGTCGCTAGGACCCCGCGGGAGGCTACTAGTAACGACGGTCCGGGAGACGGTCGGGCCGACGGGAAAAGCGCTACAAGGGAACCTATCGCCTAAACCCCGCGGGAGACTACTAGAGACGGCGGCGCGGGAAATAGGCGAGCCGGTAGAGAAGCGGTTACGAGTAAGCCCGTCGACGAGGGTAGATCGGTAGCTATCGGAGCTCGCTAGCTAGGTCCGCGAGTTAATCGAGGCGGTTAGGGAGGTAAGGGCCTTACTCCGTCTAAAGGCGATCGACCTAGACGCGGGAGGTCTCGCTACCGACGTCGATTTAGACTTCGACGGGCCGATCTAGGACGAGTAAGCGCTATAGGGGGGGTTTAACGACGCCGATTAGCTATAGAGGAAGGATGTAGGCCGTAGAAAAGGCGGGGCGATAAGTCGGTCTAGGAGGAAGGAACGCTCGAGGAGGTTAGAGGCAAGGAAACGAGAAAAATAGGACGCTACGGAGGGCGAGGCGCTATACGGAGTCTAGTTCCCGCGGATAGTTAGGTATATATAGGCGCCGAATTTGCGGGTAGGCTACGTAAACGTTTAGGGGTTAGACGGTATTATTTAGGATAAGGTAATAGGGCTCCTAGAACCGGGAGGGCTAGACCTCGTATAGATAGCGGAGACATAGTATATAAACTACGATACGTACGTAGGCGTACCCTACACGGTAGCGTATACTCCGCGACCTAAGGAGAAGACGGGCGTAAGGTATACCGGAGGCATATATCTAGTAGCGTCGGAGGCGGCGAGAGGGCGGGTTACAGGGATACCGCGCGTAACGGGATCGACCCTAAGTATACGCGTAGGGGCGACGGAGGTAGCCGGGGTATACTTTAACCCTTCGATACTAGACGGCGAAGTCGGGGCATTACTAAGTAAGGTTAGGAAGGCGGACATCGTAATAGGGGACATTAACGTTCGCTTTAACGAGAATACTAGAACCGGCGTCCCGAAGGAGAGGGCGACGGTAGTTAGCGATTAGGTACGTACGACCGGGGGTTTTAGGCTACGTCCGGAGGGCGGCCCGGCCTTATTTAAGGGGGTAGAGGAGCTCTCGGTCTTAACCTTAGACTATTGCTTTGTCTAGCCGGATTATATCGTAGATCGACTCTACCTACTCGATAACGCATATCTAGGTATTAATACGGACTATGCCTATACCTTAGTTCTGTCGGTAGTAGGGTAGGTATTGCCGGTACATTCTAGGCCGGTCCTCCCGAGATTCCGTGTCGGTCGACTAGATAATTAGGATGTAAGGGCGGCGCTAGAGCGAGAGTAGGAAGCGGCGGCGGAGCTAATACGGAGAGAAGAGGGATACCGGAACGGATAGGACCTCGAGCGCCGGCATACCGAGCTAGTACGGGCGACGTAGGGAGCTTATCGACGAGCCCTAGGCGACGTACCGACGGTAAGGCGAACGGACTAGCGCGCTCCCCTACCGACGGCCTCCTTATACTTTAGCTTAGTTCGCCGGGTCTTTAAATGTAATCGCTAGAACGGCCCGTTATATAGTACGGACGCGTCGCTTACGGGCCTAGAGGAGGCTACTACTAACCTCGGGCAACGGTACCGCGCGCCCGTAATACTAGACGGTAGCTACGCGGGATAGGTCGACGATAGTAAAGATATACCTCCCTTTACGATAGAGGAGGTAGATACGGAACTGTCGAGATAAGACTAATCGAAGGCGTGTAGCGGGGATAGCGTTTATATGCGCGCGATAAAGGCTTTAAGGGGCACATCCTTTACGGAAGCCCTAACGGTGCTTTTTAACTAGTGTGTGCGGGAGCGGGCGACGCTAACTATATAGGCCGTAAGTAACATCCAGCTAATCGTAAAGGACCTAAGTAAGGCGAAAACGATCTCGAACGCGCGTCCAATAGCGCTAATAGGGATATTCCGGAAAGTCTTCGAGGGCTGCTTCTTACGACGCATCTAGAGTTTGCCGTACATGTAACTCAACCTAGCGTAGGCGGGCTTCCGCGCGGAATATTCCACGTTAACCCTAGCCTCGGTCGTATATATAGTACTAGAGTAGAAGCGATGCGCCGGCGTAATATTCCTAGACTTCCGGGTAGCCTTTAATATAGTCCGACACGATATACTACGGGAGAGACTCTAGGCTCGGGGGTATCCGGCGGGTTAGGGGAGGATGTTAGAGGCCCTAGTCTAGGGTAACAGATCGCGCGTACTAGCAAACGGGGGCGCGTCTCTATAGTTACAACGTACTAGGGGACTACTATAAGGCTCGCCGCTATCGCCGCTACTATAGAACGTTCTAGTAGACGACCTACTAGACGACCTAAATAATAACAGCGATAGTAGGTATATAGGTCTCTTCTACGCTAACGACGGCGCATTGCTCTATACCGATAATGCCGCTATCCCGGGTCTGCTAGCGAAGGTCTCGGCGTAGTGCGAACGGAATAGCATAGCGTTAAACGTACTAAAGTGTAGTTATGTAGTAGGACCCTATCTAACTAGACCGGTACTCTAGGAAGGGTACGAAGTTCTACGGGTAGCGGAGTATCGCTACCTAGGTTTCCCGGTCTCGGCTATAGGGATCGACTTTAAGGCGTACCTTACTCGAAGACTTAACTAGGCGGTAGGTAAGGCGAGTTTTATGTCGCGCTACTCTACCCGCTAGGGAGTAGCTTACCGGCTTCGCGCCTACCGAGAGTACCTAGCGCCGGTATTCGAATACGGCGCCCCGTTAGTATAGGCGTAGGCGGGAAAGGACGCGGCGAAGTAGACTGCGACGAACGAGCAGTAGAAGAAGTTAATTTAGTAGATTGCCTAAGGGCTATATACATAGCGCTTAACCTAGAACCTCCTAGGGGTATCTTTATTAGAGGACCGATTTAAATACCTATATACGAGCTTCCTCTTTAACCTACATTAGACGCCGGCTAGTAATTCCCTATATAAGCTTCTCTTTCGGCCTTCGATAGCGGGAGGCTTTCGGAGGAGCTTACGGGAGAGTAAGGTCCTACTATCTTAGAAGGCGGCAACATTCTCGGGCGCATTAGACAAGGCGTCGCTATAACGCTTCCAAAGAGGCTATCTAGAAGAGCGATTAAGGAAGTCCGCAGGTTAATTATACTTAGCGTCTATCGTGCCTTAGGAGAGTAAGGGAAGGAGGACCTATACGGACGCAACTATACTCGCACCGATATTTATACAAGACGCCTTCCTCTAGTATCGGCGGGGTATTTAGTACTATAGGTTTATCTACCGCTGTCCCTTAGTAACCTACAGGTTCCGGCGTAGAGACAAAGAGTATTCGTGCTACGGTAGAGCGGTAGTACTAGCGCGTATTAATAGGCGGAAGAAGACAGCCCTAGTAAAACGTTATCTAACGACGGGATTGTTTACCGGCGTTAATTTTCTACTAAACGAGGGCTAATAGACATAGGCGTAGGCGGTAATAGGAAGGGTAAAGGCTAACTTAGCCTCGTCCTTAGTCGATAAGGCGGCCTAGATTGTAGAAGAGGGGATAGAATAGACTCTAACGGCAGTACGTTTACGCTGTATTAAGACACTGTAAAGCATCCGATGTCGTGCTCTTTAAGTCGCGTTTTGCATATTCCGTAAGCAATAATTCCCTTCGGCTACGGAGCATTGTACTAAGTAGCTACGGAGCATTGTACTAACTAGCTGCGGAGCATTATACTAAGCGGCTGCGGAGCATTGTACTATCGTAAGCAGACGAGTCGCATCTTAACTACGGAGCGTAGCGCCGACTAGCTGCGGAGTATAGTACTAAGCAGCTACGGAGCATTGTACTATCGTAAGTAGACGAGTCGTATCTTAACTACGGAGCGTTGCGCCGACTAGCTACGGAGCATTATACTAAGTAGCTACGGAGCATTGTACTAACTAGCTGCGGAGCATAGTACTAAGTAGCTACGGAGTATTGTACTATCGTAAGTAGACGAGTCGCATCTTAACTACGGAGCGTAGCGCCGACTAGCTACGGAGCATAGTACTAAGTAGCTACGGAGCATTGTACCATCGTAAGCAGACGAGTCGCATCTTGACTACGGAGCGTAGCGCCGACTAGCTGCGGAGCATAGTACTAAGCAGCTACGGAGCATTGTACTATCGTAAGCAGACGAGTCGCATCTTAACTACGGAGCGTTGCGCCGACTAGCTACGGAGCATTGTACTAAGTAGCTACAGAGCATTGTACTAACTAGCTACGGAGCATAGTACTAAGCAGCTGCGGAGCATTGTACTATCGTAAGTAGACGAGTCGCATCTTAACTACGGAGCGTAGCGCCGACTAGCTGCGGAGCATTATACTAAGTAGCTACGGAGCATTGTACTATCGTAAGTAGACGAGTCGCAACATTAGCAAACGAGGGGACTATAGTCTCTCTCCGCTAACGGGGTGTAGATACCCTAAGCTACGAAGTAGGGTACTAGGTAACCTCGGGCGGAAGCCGTAGATAGGCTATAGAGCAAAGTACTAGCTGCCTCGCTAAGCGCGGGCAAGCATACTACGGAGCATAATACCTATTCGCTGCGGAGCGTTATACCGACCTTGTGATTCTCCGAAGGGTGCGGGTAAGTACCGCTGTAGGCGTTCCTAGTAGTAAGCCGCAGTAACGACCTATAGACCTTATAGCACATTATAGGACAACAACCCTATATACGAACCTAGTAGAGGGCTCCTAGGGGCGCGCCGGTAGAAGCAAGATACGTCCTCCTATACCGGTGTGTCTAAACCCTACCCGGCGGTGTGTTTAGCCGTTATCCGCGTAAACCCTACGGTTCTTTAGGAAGTCCTACGTTAAGAGTAGTACGCGGCTTTTTAGTTGTACCTACCCGAAGCTGTTAGTAACCTAGCAACCCCGGCAGAGAAGCAACGGGTTATCCTACTCTTAAGACGGCTATAGGTATAGTTACCTATAGACCTAGAGGCAGACTTATAATACGGACCTTTTCTAAGTCCTCGGCGAGGAAGGATTTCCGCGGTACTAAGCTGTCTTCCGGCCTATAAGCAGGTCCGGGAAGGGTTAGTCGGACCGCAATAGCGAATTCTAGGTATACTAAGGTACAGTCCTTAGGTACTAAGATAGTTAGGAGGGCCGGCCGAACCCGTAACCTCTACTGTACTTAGAGTTAGATCTCCGGATTATGTATCGCAGAACCCCTAACCCTAAACTCTTATAGAGTAGTTAGTACTCTAACTAACTCGTTACCTATATACCGTATCTTACGTTAGTATAGTCCTAATAGTCGTCTCGACGTAGTAGAGCTCGGTAGGTTTAGTTAGTATTAAGACACGGGTATAGGAATACTTCTCTCTATATTAGTAGAACCTAATAAACCTCTCTAAGTAAATTACTAAGCGTTAGTATATAAAGACCTTTTAGTTAGATTAAAATATAAGTTAAATATAAACTACCTATATAGAGATCTATCGCGATATATATAAAGGAGATTCGTATCTCGTTGTCTTACTCTATATACTTTGTGTACTCTATAACTATAGAGTAGTAGAGCAATAGAGTAACCCTAGTTACGTAACTAGTTTTACTCTATACGCTAAGACGGGCGCCTAATAGAGTAAGTTTACTCGTACGGAGTCTTCCGCGTTATATACTACGATGTTCGTAATAGATAAGTAGTATCTTACTACTATCTCCTACCTTAGAGGTAAAGCCTAATAGTAGATTCGACCCCGACTTACTAATAAGTTACTACGCAATACCGATTTAGAAGGAATCTTTACGAACCTCCGATTGTTTATTATAAAATTACGCTCTATTTACGGACTTAGTAACGACTAATAAGTCGCGATTCGATAGATCTAATACGTTACTTAGAAAGCGTTAGTATCCTAGTTTACTACTAAGTTTACTAAATATACGGCTAAGACTAGATAGGATAATAACGCCTTACGTACTATATACTACCGTAGACTTAAAAATAACTTAAAGAACGAGCTTATACGCTACGAAGTAGATTAATCGACGCTATCGCTTTTATAGCGAGTAGTAATTAAAGTTAGTAATAAGCTCTACGAATAATCTATAGAAAAACAATATAACTATTAGGGCTACGGACAATCTAGCTATACTACTAACGGCTAGTCCGGAGGTAAGTAACGTCGCGATCCTAATACTATAGAAATCGATATTATCTAGAAACGTCTTATAAACCGAGGACGGGATAGAGGATAGAAAAGTAGATACTAGGCCTAAGGAAATAAGTAAGAAGATAGAAAGTACTATAACTATTATAAGATAAAATATATCGTAAAGGACTACCGTAGCCGTAAGGTATAACTATAGTAGCGTAGGGCTAATACGTAGCCTTATAAGGTTAACGTTATAACTAGAACGGATAACGAGTTACTAATCGAAACGACTCGCGACAAATACAATACTATAGCTTAAGAAGAGCCTAAGTACGCTTAGATATATTAGACGGCTTACTACGACGACTTATATATAACGTATTAGTCTTCTAAGAATAATAAAGGGTATTTCCCTAGCCGCCTATATAAGTATCGTAAGGAACTTAACGTTATTAAAAGGTATAGATAGAATACTATTTACGATAACCTCCCTCTAGATAATAAGGTACTAGTATTACGTCTACTATTACTATAGTAGGCTAGAGACGACGGCTATTATACCCGAGGAAGGTCTCTACCTCCGCTTATATAAGAGGATATAACTCTATACTATAACTACGAGGACTCTCTAGAAGAAAAGAGCGATACTAAATTAATAAGATAGGCTATAGTACTCTAGAGTACAAGACAACCTAATTACGACTAAATTATAGACCTAGGGATACTATTAGAGGTTAACGGTTCTACTACCGATTAAGTACCGACGCCGAAAGAATCTAAAGATAAATATTCCGACGACGACAAACTAGACGATAATAAGGTACTTAACTTTATAGTAGATAGACTAGAACTACCGACAAATAGTCCTCTACCTAGCCTAATAATTTAAGGAGATATTTACTAAGATATCCGGAAAGCGTCGACTATACCCTTACGAGTTTAAGTAGACGATACTCTAACTACGATCTATATTCTAGACCTATAGGCAAATTAATAATATCGAAGAGTATAACTACTTATACGTTCGAGAGGCTATACTAATAGAAAGTATATTCTACCTAAGTAGAGGATACCTTATACTAATAAGGATTACTATCTCTAGATAAATAAGAGATCGCGTATAAACTATTATATAGCGATATAAGGAGATCGAGTAAATCTAGGGTAAATACTAGAATAATAAGATCCTAGAGTAGGAAATAAAACGATAATATATAAACTATATATTATAGTAGTCGATACCTCTACTTATACTAAACGGGACGATACCTACGACCTATATAGGAAGGATCTTCTAATATTACCGAGCTACGCTTAAGGGATAAGTTACGATAATATAGTACGGAGAAAGGATTATATTTAGATCTAAGGGTAACCCCTTAATTAGGAAATCTACCTTAACGATACTAGGACCTCCGCTATATAGTTAAAAAACTAATAAGACCCGTTAATAAAAGTAGATTACGGGAACTTAATAATACAAATACTTAGACGACTTTAGCGCTAGTCTTCCGTACTAAATATATTATAGATAGACACGAAACTAATACTATAATTAACTCCGGAGCTAGCGGAATATTTATATTATTACGGTTTGTAAGCTACTACGGCATCGCTACCTAAAAAAAGAAAAACGGTAGATACGAATTAACGGCCGTCGATAGCTCGTTACTACCCGACGTAGACAGTAAGACAATACTACTATAACTAATCTTCTAATAGTACTACGAGACGGTTATCCTAGATATTATACCTATAGCTAGGTATAATATCGTTCTAGGTACTCCTTAGTTAGAATAATATAATCCCTATATCGAATAGAGGAAATAAGTACTTATTATTAAGAGATATCTTTACGTTATCGATATTAACTCTTTATATTAGTAGTATTTAGTAAAGGATAAGGGAAGGACGGATATATAACTCCGCTAACTAATAACGACGCTATAGTTTAGCTTAAGTTTAATAGATACTAGTAAGGTCCTATAGGGTTATAAGGATTAGGGCTAATAAAGGACACGACGTACCTTCGGATATCCCTAAAGAGTTCTAGAAATAGAAGCGGCTCTTTTAGGAAGAGATAGGGTTAAACGCCTTACCTAAGTACTAACTATAGGATTATAAGATTAGACTCTAGCCTAATAAGGATCTACTATAGGGGCTACTTTATATACTATTATAACGAGAACAAGAAGAATAACGTAAGTAGATCGATAAGTACTTAGCTAAGGGCTAGATACGTAAATCCTAGTTACCTACGGCCTTACTAGTAATATTCGTTCTAAAGAAACTAGATAAGCTACGGATAGTTATCGACTATAGACGACTTAACGCAATTACGATTTAGAATCGGTACCCGCTACCGAATATTAAAGAAATAAAGGATAGGCTTACCGGAGTATAATAGTTTACTAAGATCGACCTACGCGATACTTTCTACGGTATACGTATAGCTAAAGGTAAAGAATAGAAGACCGCCTTTAGGACACGCTTTAGACTCTACGAGTTCTTAGTAATACTATTTAGTCTTACTAATATACTAGCTACTTACTAGGAAATTATTAACAAAACGCTTTAATATATCCTTAATATTATCGTTATTACCTATATAGACGACCTACTAGTATTTATAAAGGGTAGCCGGGAACAATACATTAAGGATATCGATACTATCTTTAAACGACTAGATAAGATAGGAAACTAAACCGTACTAGAAAAGTATAAGTTCTTTAGGAAGGAAGTTAACTTCCTTAAATTTATCGTTAGCGTTAATAGAATACGTATAGACCCCGAGAAGATTACGTCTATTATAGAATAGCCGGCTACTAAAACAGTTAAGGATATCTAGGCATTCCTAGGACTTACGAACTATAACCGTAAGTTTATTTAGGACTACTCTAAGATTACTACGCTACTTATAAACTATATAAGGAAGGATATCGTATTTAATTAGAGAGTAGACTAGGAAAAGGCATTCCGACGCCTTAAATAAGTAAGTATATCCGTACTAATACTAGCTATATTCGACCTAAAGAAGAAAGTTATTATCGAAACTAACGTATCCGACTTTACTATTAGGGCTTACTTAAGAAGAGAACGGTAACCGATACCCTATCGTATACTTCTTAAGGAAGATATTACCGGCGGAATAGAACTACGAAATCTATAATAAAGAGCTACTAGCAATCGTCGTAGTATTACGCTATTAGAGAATATATTATAAAAGAGTAACCGGACTAACTATCTACTAAGATTATAAGAACCTATAAAACTTTATAACTACTAAGGATCTTTCGAGACGACAATATCGATAGTTAGAGCTACTTAGACAATACTAGTTCGATATTATATATACTCTAGGTAAGTACAATAGGCGCGCCGACGTACTAAGTAGACGAATCGACTATATAGAAGATACTTTATTAAAACTATAATAAATCCTTAAGATTAATAAGGACGGTAGCCTAAGCGTAGATACTAAGGAGTTTAATACTACCTTACGAATACTCCGCGATAACTAAGAATAGTTCCTAGTCGAATATAGGAAGTTTAAGATACTACCCTAAAAAGAGGATAACTATATTTAGGATTACTATAACGGACCGATACTCGGCTACCCTAGGATTGCTTAAACTACGGAATACGTACGACGTAACTTTGTATTCCCTAATATAAGACGAAAGGTCTCTAAGTACATTAAGCGATACGATAGCTACAATAAAAACAAGGCCTCGCGGCACGCTAAATACGGAAATCTAGAATTCCGCGAACTACCTTAGTAGCCTTAGGACAAAGTTACGATAGACTTTATCGTTAAGCTTCTTAAGTTAAAGGACCTAGTACTAGGAGTACAATACGACTCTATACTAGTTATAGTCGATTAACTTACAAAATACTTATACTTTATCCCTTATAGCGAGTCTATTAATCGCGAAGTAGTTAGGCTATCTTATACTTAATAGACTTATACGCTACTATAGGATACCGATAGTCTTTATTATGGACCGAGATAAGCTCTTTATATTTAACTACTAGAAGACGCTCGTCGTAGTAATAGGAATTAAGTATAAGCTATATATAGCTTTTTACCTATAGACAGATAGACAAATAGAACAAAGTAACTAGTCGCTAGAAGCGTACCTACGCTACTACGTTAATTACGCGTAGGACAATTAGGTCTCGCTATTACTAATAGCGTAAATTGTACTTAATAATAACGCTTCTAAGATAACTAGACAAACGCCGTTCTTTACTAACTATAGTAAGAATCTAAACCTTTTTATAGAACTATAACTTAGGCTATAGACCGACAAGGCCTTAGCTAACTCTAGATTACTTAAGGATATCTACGCTACTATATAATAAGTAATTATTAAATCCTAAAGTACCTTAATAAGTAGCTAATATAAAGACTTAAAAACGGCGCCTCTACTTAAGAAGGGGGATAAGGTATATCTCCTTATAAAGAATATTAAGACTCGACGAGGTACAAAGAAACTAGATTATATAAAGGTCGGACTATTTTTAGTCGATAAATAAGGAGGTAAGGCTAGCTATAAGCTTAGCCTACCTAAAGATACTAGGATATACCTAGTATTCTATATCTTACTCCTAGAACCGGCGGACCCGGACTCTACGCTATAGACGACGTTCTACTTTAAATTATAGGAAGATAATAAGTTCGTTATCGAAGAAATTCTAGGAAAACAAGGTTAGTATTACCTCGTTAAATAGAAGGGATACTCTAAGGAGGATAATATCTAGGAACCTAAGGACTACCTTACCTATTACTCTATAAAACTACGCTAATTTTGCTAGTCGTAGTAGGAAAACTCTAGAATTCGGCGTTAGGGATTATCGAGAACTTAGCCTAGGAAGGGATAGGAAGTTAGAATACGCCTTCTAATTCCTCCGGAATACCCTCTAGCTCTAATAGGTATTTAGCGGGAGCCTCTAGAGCGCCTATACCCTTAGAAGGTAGTTTCTATAGCTTAATAAACTCCTTACTTATTCCCTTCTCTTCCCGGTCCTCCGCTATACGTAGCTACTTACGTAAGTAATATATATAAGATATAGCCTTAGTTACCTTCTTTCTTACCTCGTCTAGCTAACGCTTTAGCTTACGACGCTAACCCCGTAATCGCTCCTACTCTATCTACGTAATAGTTATATTATACCCGGAGTAATCCCGTCGTATATATTACGAATAATAACTAAATTAAATATCTACTACGTACCTTAGACGATCTCTTCCTTCTAGTACCTTCGCGTCCTAATAAGAAGAATAGAGAGACGGTATTTTATTTCCTTCGGCTTCGATAATAAGTACTTATCGTTTACGGCGTTCTTTTTATATTAGCGGTTCTCCGCTTATAATAAAGGAATATAGAATATACTTATAAGAGAAGCTCGAGGACGAGCTAGAAGATAAGGAGGGGGTAATATTACAACTATACGCTAGGCTATATAGAAAGACATAGCCGCGAGAAGATTATAGCTAACGGAATTAGCTAAGGTATAACGTAGCGTACGTAACTAACTAACGGTTATATAACTTAGTTAAACCGACTAGTCGACTACTAATATAGTAGAACGACTATATAGTTAAACCGACTAATTAACTAGTAATATAGTTAAACGGTTAAACGAGATACGAATCTCCTTTATATATATCGCGATAGATCTCTATATAGGTAGTTCGTATTTAACTTATATTTTAATCTAACTAAAAGGTCTTTATATACTAATACTTAGTAATTTACTTAGAGAGGTTTATTAGGTTCTACTAATATAGAGAGAAGTATTCCTATACCCGTATCTTAATACTAACTAAGCATACCGAGCTCTACTATATCGAGACGACTTTGTTAGATCGTAATAAATAGGTATTATAAGTCTTAAATAGGTATTATAAGTCTTATTTAAGACTTAAATAGGTATTATAAGTCTTAAATAGGTATTATAAGTCTTATTTAAGACTTAAATAGGTGTTATGAGTCTCAAATAGGTATTATAAATCTCAATAAGGTGTCATGAGTCTTGAATAGGTATTATGAGTCTTATTTGAGTACCCAATGGGTGTCATAAGTAGCATACCTGCTTCTCCGCTCATCGATCAGATACTGCGGCAGCACTTCTGTCGTTCTCATTGCCTCGCTCGCCGCCATGTCTTCCGCCCCAAAGAAGAACGGCCTCTCCCTCTACGCCAACCTGCTCGCGCCCGACCCGCAGCAGCCAGGCGCGACCATCGCCGGCGCGCCCGTCCGCTACGATACGACGAAGAGGGCAGGCGCAGACGAGGAGAAGCGCAAAGATGGTACCGTAACGTAGCTGCCGTACACGTGCAGAGGACAGTCATAGCTCACTTCTGCCGGATGTAAAGCCGCTCTCCAGTTTGCGCCGGTGCGGCGTCCCCAGGGCAAGGTCAACCGACCCACGGCGAAGAAGGGAGGAGGAGGCAGTGGTCATGCATTCAGCTCCAGTACCACCACCGCCAGTCTAGCCCCGTCAGCCAGCTCGCCGGACAAGCAAACGCTGCTGGTGACGAGTACGCCGAGTGTCCCGCGCAGCAATTTCGAGGACTGGGTCGGCGGCGACGATGAGGAGGACGACTTCTACCTGGACAACAAGCCGAGGCCTGAGCGCGGGGGGCGGAAGAACAAGAAGAAGAAGGGGAAGGTGCAGGAGGCGGTCAGGGAGTGGAGCTGGGACGACATCTACGATCCGAGCATGCCGAATAGCTATGCCGATTACAAGGGCAGCGAGGAGCAGGTGATGGAGATCCGGGATTGGAAGGCGCGGCTGTACTACCATCAGATTAAGGCGGCGAGGAAGAATGGAGCGCCGAGAAATGAGGAGGTCGAGGCGAGGCCGCTAGCGAATAGTGAGTGCGGCAGCCGCCGTGACTGTAGCAGCGCTGATGGGTGTGTCGTAGGCATGTTCGCCCCTCCAGCGAGTCTCAGCTTTGCGCCGCCAAGCTTCAATGATGCACCATCGAAACCGCCGAACATGGACGACGAGGACGACGAGTACTATCCGCCGTCCGAGCCAGCCAGGCTACCAGACACCAGCGATAGCTATGAGCCGCCACCGGCATTCTCGCAAGCCTTCATACCGGACGACCCGACCGGCGAGGATGCTTACATGCGCCGCATGCAGTTTGGTGGCGCGGGCCCGCCTATGCCACCACCAGCCATGTTGATGCCATTACCACTGCCACCTCAGCATGTACTGCCACCTCCGATCAGAACGCCTGCTGCTGCTCCGGTGCTAGATGAGACAGCCGCAGCGGAGATCGAGGCCAAGAAGGCGCAGGCAGCTGCCAAGATTGCGGAGTTCAAGGCCATGATGGAGGCGAAAAAGGCTGCGAATGCTGGCAATGGCGCACCGGCACCATCCGCTGCGCTTGTTGCACCTGCTGAGATCACCCCGGCCGCAGCCCCTCCACCTGCCGGGAGTGAAAGTGCAAGTGCCCAAGCACAGCCCGCGCCACCTCCGCCACCGCCCGTAGAGGGGCCAGAACCCAATGGCATGATCTCCCGCGCGCCTGTCCGCTACCAGCTCCCAGCCGCGTCAACCCTGACCGACACGTTCCTCGCCAACTCGGCACCCTCCGAAGACGCACCCGAGGAAGAAGAAGAAGAAGCCGCGCGCTCCAACCGGCCCGGCCAGAAGGGTTTCGCGGAGCGCCTGTTGAAGAAGTACGGCTGGGAGAAGGGCAAAGGGCTTGGTGCGTCAGGTAACGAGGGAATTACCACGGCCATCGTGGCCAAAGCTGAGAAGCGCAAGAAGCTGGCCGATGCGCAGGGAGGCGGGTGGAAGACCCCCGGGAACATGGGGAAGCTGGTCGGCGGCAAGAGGCGGAAAGTCGAGGTCGGTGAGGGTACTGCAGACGGGAGTGAGGGCGCGGATGGCGCGGAGCAGCCGTTTGGGCCGCTCAGCGATGTGATCAAGTTGGAGGGCATGCTGACTGGGCTGGATATCGACGATGAGATCCAGAACAAGGACCTCTATGGCGAGATTGGGCGGGAGATGGAAGGGCAGTACGGGAAGGTGGAGCGCGTGTTCATCTGGCGGGCGGGCGCGGCAAATGGCCCTGACGGCGATGACGGGGAGACTGAGGTTGTGGGCGGTGACGAGGTCTTTGTCAAGTTCGTGTCGCCGCTGAGTGCGCTGAGGGCGGTGGGGGCGTGCGATGGGATGGAGTTTGCGGACAACGTGGTCAAGGCGAGATTCTGGGAGGGGGAGAAGTTTGGGCGGGGCGTATTTGCTTGATCTATGCTGATGATTGGGAAATTATGATGACCCGCGTCATGGCTAAAGCAGATTCCAACCAAGCTCAGTATCTTGCGTGCCCTGAGATATCACAGATTTCGCTCTGAACCCCACAGCATTTCGCGGTGAGGCTGGACAGGCACGTCGAGCGGCATCAGCTCGCAGTGAACAACAGATTTACGCCCGCAGGACTGACGATGGCAGTGCTTTGGCGATCGCTTCACGTTTGGCACGGGGAGAGCACGCACCAAGCAAGCTATCAGGTTTAGTGGTCGCGGGAGATACGTCTGAGATCACGAGGTTTGCAGCACTACATCGAGCGTCTGTACAGACATACATGTAACAGTCAGAATAGCCTATGGCTGTCTCCCACGCCTGCTGGCTTCGTGCACCTCCCTCCGAATCTCGAACAAGACGTCGTCCATCTCCCGCTCCTCGTGCATTCCCAGCACCATCCGCGGCAAGTCGGCCAAGACATCCCGCAAGCGACCAAGGATGCTCCGGGTGGTCAGTATGGCTCTGGCAGCAGGTGCTACCGCTGCGTCACGATAGCGTGGCACTGGCGGAGTGGGCCGTGATCTGGTCGCCGCCGACTCTACGTCCTGGTCCAGACTTTCATCTTCCTGTTCGTCCGAATGTCGTTGGCTGGACGCAGCAGCAGCAGCAGCCTGTCGTGTAGTACGACCCGCATCCGGGACTTCCTGCGATAGCCTGGCCGAGTTCACGAGCTTAGCGTCTGGCCCATCGCGCTGCTTGCGAGTCTTTGACGGAGCGGGCGTGTCTTTGACAAGGCTCGTTGGCGGTTGCACCGCTTCCTGGGACGCTTCGAGTGTCGACGCTTTGCGTTTGAGCGTCTTTGGCTGGCTGGACTGCGATTGCGACTGATGCACCATCGTTGTTGATGTCTCGGACGTTTCTGGCTGGCTTGAGCGCCCACGCTTCCGCTGTTTCCTAGGCTCTGGTGCGATGGGCTCCGCCTGGGACGGTGCAGAGACGACCACCAGTGGAGATGCAGGCGTGCTACCTTGCACCACTTTTGCGGGCGAAGACGTATGCGCAACCACGATGTCTTCTTCCAGATCCTCCACGTCATTATCGTGCTGCTTCTGACTTCCGCTCACAAAGCTGCTGAAGAAGCCCGTTATAGCCTTCAGCGGCGAGGATTGCCTGCGCTTCTTGACAGAGTGCACATCTTCGGAGGGCCGCTTGCGCTTTCTGCCCGATCGATGGCTGCGTTGGCTGCGTTGGCTATCGGGTGTAGCCTGCTCGGGCATATGCTCCACGGGTGGCGGCAGCTCGACGAAAGAATTATCGATCCTCGTGACTTCCGCCGGGGCATGCATCCAGCTCTGATCGAGAGGTGGACTGCCGTTTTGAGTGGGGCTGTCGCCCTGCGACGACTGTGTCTGCTGGGCGTGCTGCGCAAAAAAGGTCGTGCCTTCTGTCGCGCTGTCGTGGTCCTGCGGCTGAGCCGCTTGCTCGGCCTCCTGTTGTAGTTGTTCGTTGGGCAGAAGTGAGTCAGAAGGAACGTCAGAGCCAATGTCGTGGTGGCCGCGAGCTGTGTCGGGTTCCCGCGCGGGACGTTTGGCGTGCCGAACACCTGTCGACTCTGCCTCTCGTGGCCCATTCGCTACCTGGTCTGTGCCTTCCTCTGCTGAGGACTTTGCTGGTTGTTGAAGCGGATCTTCAATCTCTGGTGGAGGTGAAGATGGCGGATCCTGTGCCAGCTCATCCTCTGTCATCCCTTCCTCGTCCATGGCGATTGGACCCGAATCCGTGTCCTTGTGCGAAGATGGCGTCGGAGAAGAGCATATGTCGTCGCTCATGGAATTGCCGGGATCGTGCACGGCTTCTGGTGTTGCGGCTTGGCTCTGATCAGCCATACTGGCAAAGTCGAGACGTTTTGGCATTCCAGGCAAAGTGACTTTGGTGCGCGCGACCGGGCTGGAGGGGAATTCTGAGAACAGCTGGGCATGCTCCCGTTGCCTCAACTTCACCTCCTTCTGGTGCTCGGTAAGCTGAGACTCGCCGACCGGTAGTCCTGGTGATGACTCGATGGGCGCAAAGTCCACCTGCGAGTCGTCGTGGCGAAGGCGTGCTTTCGGAGTGGGCTGCTTTTGACGTCTGAGCTTGCTGCCTGAGTTGGTCGGCATCTGGGATGGCTTCGAAGTAGAGTGAGAGCTCCGGTGCGCAAAGGCTGTGGCTGGGATCCGCTCAATGGAGCTGCTGCGATTCGCATCGGCGCTTCGTGACCGGCCAGCATCATCGGAAGCCTGTTTCTGAGAGTCATAGAACGGCGGGATCACTGTCTCGCTCGTCTCGTCTTGCACTGCAGGAAAGGACGGCAGCGCAATGTCCGCCTCCGCAGACCTCGCACGCAATATCTTCACGAGCTGAAGAGGATATTCCAGTGCCTCGTTCGCGCCAAATGAAGAGTTCCAGAGAGGGATTGTCTGATTGACAATACTCTTGTGGGGGCTGGTGAAGCCAGCGATGAGTAGAGGCTCCAGTGCCTTCAGCAGCGTAGAGTCCTTCAGCGGGAGGGTGCCCATGAGACGCATTAGCCCGGTCCATGCAGTGAGAATCTATGTCGCTGTTAGCAAGACGAATGTGTGACGCACAAAGAGAGCACCTACCGTGCCTGGCACGAGTCGATTGGTGCCAGTCTTCCTTTCGACGTCCGCGATCCAAATCGCGAAGCCGATCTGTGTCTTGCGAAGTGCAACCGCCAGTAGGGAGAGCGGGCAGCGCTGCAGAAACCTTAGGCAGCCATAGAGCGGAGCTGAGATTTCGAGTGGCGAAAGCGAAATCGCAGGGTCGCCTAGCTTGGCGTAGGAGGTCTGTAGGAGCGCGGTGATGAGTTTGTAGACGTGATCATATGGGTCGAACACCGAAGCTTTATGCGGTGCCAGGCCCACTCCCCAGAGCATCATATTCGCCTGGTCAAGCTCCTCCCTGCTGTGCGGCCAAAGACACGCGGATATTACATGGTCGACTAGCTCAGTACTGCC
>JAWDJV010009602.1:0-27545 GCA_033119285.1 Teratosphaeriaceae sp. CCFEE 6253
TTGCGCTATTAGAGAATATACTATAAAGGAGCAACCGGACTAACTATCTACTTAGATTATAAGAACCTACAATACTTCACGACTACTAAGGATCTTTCGAGACGGCAATGTCGATAGTTAGAGCTACTTAGACAATACTAGTTCGACATAATATACACTCTAGGCAAGGACAATAGGCGCGCCGACGCGCTAAGCAGACGAACCGACTATATAGAAGATACTTTGTTAAAACTACAACGAATCCTTAAGATTAACAAGGACGGCAGCTTAAGCGCAGATGCTTAGGAGTTTAATACTACCTTACGAATACTCCGCGATAACTAAGAACAGTTCCTAGTCGAATATAGGAAGTTTAGGGTACTACCCGGAAAAGAGGACAACTACATTCGAGATTACTACGACGGACCGACACTCGGCTACCCTAGGATTGCTCGGACTATAGAACACGTACGACGCAACTTCGTGTTCCCCGATATAAGACGAAAGGTCTCTAAGTACATTAAGCGATGCGATAGCTGTAATAAGAATAAGGCCTCGCGGCACGCTAAATACGGAAACCTAGAATTCCGCGAACTACCTCGGCAGCCTTAGGACGAAGTTACGATAGACTTTATCGTTAAGCTTCCTAAGTCTAAGGACCTAGTTCTAGGAGTATAATACGACTCTATACTAGTTATAGTCGATCGACTTACGAAATACTTACACTTTATCCCTTATAGCGAATCTATTAACGTAGAGCAGTTAGGCTGCCTCGTGCTTAATAGACTTGTGCGCTACTATAGGATACCGATAATCTTTATTACAGACCGAGACAAGCTCTTTACATCCAACTACTAGAAGACGCTCGTCGTAGCAATAGGAATCAAGCATAAGCTGTCTATAGCTTTTTACCTACAAACGGACGGACAAACAGAACGAAGCAACCAGTCGCTAGAAGCGTACCTTCGCTACTACGTCAATTACGCGCAGGACAATTGGGTCTCGCTATTGCCAATAGCGCAAATTACACTTAACAACAACGCTTCCGAGACAACTAGACGAACGCCGTTCTTCGCTAACTATAGCAGAAATCTGAACCTGTTTATGGAACCACGACTTAGGCTACAGACCGACAGGGCCTTAGCTAACTCTAGATTACTTAAGGACATCCACGCTACTATGCGATAGGCAATTACTAAGTCCCAAAGTGCCTTAATAAGCAGCCGACATAAAGACTTAAAAACGGCGCCTCTACTTAAGAAGGGGGATAAGGTATATCTCCTTACGAAGAACCTTAAGACTCGACGAGGTACGAAGAAACTAGACTATATAAAGGTCGGACTATTTTTAGTCGACGAACAAAGAGGCAAGGCTAGCTACAAGCTTAGCCTACCTAAAGATACTAGGATACACCTAGTGTTCTACATCTCACTCCTAGAACTAGCGGACCCGGACTCTACGCTATAGACGACGTTCTACTTCAAACTACAGGAAAACAATAGGTTCGTTATCGAAGAAATCCTAGGAAAACGAGGTTAGTATTACCTTGTTAAATAGAAGGGATACCCTAAGGAGGATAATACCTAGGAACCTAAGGACTACCTTACCTATTACTCTGCGAAACTGCGCTAATTTCGCTAGTCGCAGTAGGAAAACTCTAGAATTCGGCGTTAGGGATTATCGAGAACTTAGCCTAAGAAGGGATAGGAAGTTAGAATACGCCTTCTAATTCCTCCGGAATACCCTCTAGCTCTAATAGGCATTCGACGGGAGCCTCTAGAGCGCCTGTACCCTCGGAAGGCAGTTTCTATAGCTCGATAAACTCCTTACTTATCGCCTTCTCTTCCCGGTCCTCCGCTACGCGTAGCTACTTACGTAAAC
This sequence comes from Teratosphaeriaceae sp. CCFEE 6253, assembly GCA_033119285.1. NCBI lineage: Eukaryota > Fungi > Ascomycota > Dothideomycetes > Mycosphaerellales > Teratosphaeriaceae > Teratosphaeriaceae sp. CCFEE 6253. The sequence goes on from JAWDJV010009602.1 coordinate 1,861, forward strand.
GATGTATACGAGATATAGCCTCGGTTACCTTCTCCTTAGCCTCGTCTAGCTAACGCTTTAGCTTACGACGCTAACTCCGCAATCGCTCCTACTCCGTCTATATAATAGTTACGTTACACCCGGAGTAACCCCGTCGCACGCATTGCGAATAACAACTAAATCGAATATCTACTATATACCTCGGACGATCTCTTCCTTCTAGTACCTTCGCGTCCCGACAAGAAGAATAGGGAGACGGCATTTCGTTTCCTTTAGCTTCGATAATAAGTACTTATCGTTTACGGCGTTCTTTTTGTATTAGCGGTTCTCCGCTTATAATAAAGGAACATAGAATACACTTACAAGAGAAGCTCGAGGACGAGCTAGAAGATAAGGAGGGGGTAATGTTACGAACATACGCTAGGCTACGTAGGAAGACACAGCCGCGAGAAGTTCACAGCTAACGGAATTAGCCGAGGCATAACGTAGCGTACGTAACCGACTAATAGTTACACAACTTAGTCGAACCGACTAGTCGACTACCGACATAGTCGAACGACTATACAGTCGAACCGACCGGTCGACTAGTAACATAGTCGAACGGTCAAACGAGACACGAATCTCCTTTATATATATCGCGATAGATCTCTATATAGGTAGTTTGTGTTTAACTTATATTTCAATCTAACTAAAAGGTCTTCGTATACTAACGCTTAGTTATTTACTTAGAGAGGTTTATTAGGTTCTACTAACATAGAGAGAAGTATCCCTATACCCGTGCCTTAATACTAACTAAGCCTACCGAGCTCTACTACGTCGAGACGACTTTGTCGGATCGCAACATAGGTAGTCGATATAAGACTATTAATAAGGTTTCTACTACGGAGAGCGAAGATAATAAGTTATAAGGGCATCCTATTATAGAACCGGCTAAAATTCGTACGCCTATTTCTATATAGTATTAGCTTGCTTATGCGAGATTGTTAGGCGATAGCGTTATAGGTTGCGAGTGTTACCTCTAGTTACGGTCGTAGTGTTAAGTACTAAGCTTCATATTAGCGAGAGCGACGTTAGAGTAAGGTCGCGAGTTAGGATTTAAGGTAGGCACGTACGTAGAAACTATATCGATTAATTGGCTACATAGACGCTTAAGTGTATGCCGGTACGGCACGGCCGCTTCCGCCTAGGGCTAGCTGCTCCCGTTACATTACGTAATATTAAACAGCGTCTACACGCGGATTTCTATACTAGCGATATCTATACTTCTCGAACTACTACTTCGTATAAGGAGCTCGGAACTTACTTAACGTAAAGGCTATAAAGTCGCCGAAGCCCGGATATATTACTGCCTCGCTAATATGCCTACGGACCTATGCCTTAAGCTCGTTAAACGATAGTTCGATAGGGTTGTAATCCGGTAAATAAGGGGGTAGGTACTCGATACTTACCCTATAGGTAGCGACTAGTACTAGAAGACGAGCGTCTAGGTAGATCCTACAGTTGTCTATTATAAGAATCTAGCCCGGCACGGTATACGGAAGTATATAGTTAGATAGCTACTCTACGAATAGCTCTCCGGTAACGCCTCCTTAGATAATAAGCGGATCCGGTAGATATCCGCTTACCGACATAGCCGGCAGTACCGACTAGCGCTTAGACCGCTTAAGATCTTGCTTACTATCGTAGGGTACTCTACGAGGCGACTAGCTATACTTACGCTAGCTAGTTCGCTTACTAGAAGCGGTCTCGTCGATAAATATTAGCTACTCCTATATCTAGATAGCGGCCTTACTAATCTACGTATCCCTAAGCACCTAGTTACGCTATAGGGCTATACGGCGCGCTACCTTCCGCGAGTACTTAGTACGGCCGAGGGTCCTATAGACGGTACTCTCCGAGATAGCTACTCTAAACTCGTCGAAGAGGAACTAGGCTACCTCGTAGAGATACGCAGTTAGCCTATTATCTACGTAATCTAGTATACGCTACTCCTACTCTCGATCGAGTGCCCTCGGACCCCCCCTCTTTATAGCTAACGTAGCTAGAGCGTAAGGCTAGCTACACGTCTCCTAGTACCTCCTAATATAGTAGACGGTCTTACGATTAATACTATACTTTGCCGCACGAGCTAGATTCGAGGCGGTACTGTACGCGAAGGCGACAGTAAGGAGGTACAGCGTCTAGTTAGATAGCCGGCTAGGTATAGCGGCGGCGGAGGAGGCGGCGGAGGAGGCGGCGGCGCGAGAGCGGTAGGGGCGGCGCGAGAGCGAAGGAGGCGGCGCGAGAGCGGTAGGGGCGGCGCGAGAGCGGTAGGGGCGACGCGAGAGCGGTAGGAGGTCCGTGCGGCAACGATAGCGATAAGTATACACCTTACAATTAACGTAAACCTTAACCTACTAGTAAACTATAGCTTTGTCGACGGCGACAGCGATATAGCGAGAAAACGACGTGTTTACCCGCCAAGCCTTCTTTTTTAGTATAGCCGACCCCGCAAAAGTTAGAAGCTGAGTTGGGGGCAAGGGATCCTGCAAGAGGTAGTATGAATAGGCTTTGGGCCCCATCCTTTCAGCCTGATGAACAGATCCTTTGGCAACGGCTCCTCCTCCGTGTTATAATCATTACGATGCGAAAGGGTCATGTATACGCAGCCGGAGCATTGATCGTCACGTCTAACACTACGACGATTCGAATTACTGACGGGTGATAATTGTACCATTGTGGTACATTCCAGATCGCGAAAGGGGATCTCGCAGGATTCGGGATCCATCTCTGGCGCCCCCACGACTGCCTCCTAGCCCCCGCAGCGCTTCCCCAAACGTCACTTGCTTCGCCCGCAGGAACAGGCGCACAGTCCAATCAACGCACCGAAGACACCGAATGGGCAGATCTACGCGAGTGCAGCAGCTGGCCTACTAGCAGAGCAGGTCCGGACAGAGAGCACCTCACTGGGCTGAGCTGTGGAGCTAGTTCATCAGGGAGGCTGCGCTGACGGGAGGGATACTCATGATCAAGAGAGGCTATCGGCACTCGCGGACGAGGTCTGCTCTGAGAGGAGGCCAGGCCAGGTGCATTGGTTGGCACATGCAGTAAACGCAAGGCCCAGGTGGCATGCGAGGGCTGTCGTTGGTGCGAGCTGGTATAGCCCATAGGGTAAGCTGGTACGGGATACTTCCCGCAGATCATGCCCACATGCTCCTTCCGTTGATCGTCGTTGATGGGACGGCTGCTAGCTAGTTGGCTCACGTCTGGGGTTGACCGGGTTCGAGCCAGAACCGTTAGACATCTGTCTCGTAAAATGCGCCGTCTGCTTCCCTCAGCAAGTCGCAGGCTTTCCGCGATCGCCCTGCCTCAAGCTGAGCGCCAGAAGAATCCGACACGGTTCTTGCCACTGCTTCGTTCTGCAGCATCTTCTTGGTATTGCCGAGCTGCTAAGATCGCGATATCTGGCCTAGAATCTCCCCGTTCCGTTTCATCGAAGTCCGCGCAAAGTTCCTCGTTTTCGACGCATGCACTTAATCTGCTCCGGGGACGATGCCCTCCACAGGACCCGCAATGCCGCTAGCAGCTCGTGCTGCGCGACTCTCGAGATCCGCGGTCGTACGTCGCTCCTTCGACCGCGTGCTGAGGTGAATGCGCCAAAGTACCTCCGTACAGTCCCCTACTGCACATGATTAGATCTTCACCGCCACGTACTCCTTGCTCCCAAAGACACGCCATGCGGCCCACACTAGCACCGTACAGATACGTCATACGTCCCGGGCCACTCAAGCAGCGTTCGCAGCCATATCACCCCTCGCCTGCTCTAGAAGATCTTTCTCGCGCTTGACTTTGGCCCTCACCTCCAGCGACTTCGCACTCTCGATCGCACCCCGCCTCCTCTGGGCTTCCAGCTCTCGCAGTTCCTCATGCTCCGCCTCCGTCGGCTCCACGGCTTGCGCTTTCGTCATCCTGACCAGCTCTTCGAGGATCTCGGCGTTGGTGCGGTGCTTCATCTCTATCGTGCTCACTCTCTCCGTCTGCGGCGCGTCCGCGGCGTGTGTTGTCGATGTTGTCGAGTCTACGACATTGGGCCCAGAGGCGGAAGAGGAGGATGATTGAGCAGCGGAGGCGGCGGTCCAGTGGATCGACATGGTGGCCGCATCTTCGGCTTGCGCGGTCTTGTCGATGGTCATGGAGACGGCGGGGTTGTGGTATTTGAGGCGGATGAGCTCCTGGTGCCAGAACTTGCTGTAGGAGAGACTCTCATCAGTCTGTTTGGTCTACTGCCCGTCGCCGTCTTCATCGATTGGCTCAAGCGTACCGTGGGCCCATATGTCCGCCCTCCAGTCGCGCCGCGAATCGCAGGTGTATCCTCTTGATGTCTTTGGGCAGTACGAGCGCACCAGAGCCGAGACGGATAGCCAGGAGCTTCGTCTGCAACTTGCGCATGCGCTGTGGTAGAGACATCGTAGAAGTGAAGAAGGGTTATCGCGGTATCATCGCTTGGTGTCTTTCACGCGCGGATGGATGCTAGACTTCATGTTGGAGAGCCCGGAAGAGGCTTGGCGTTGAAGGTTGCGGAGAGGAGCAGCATTCCCGAGACCGACATGGCATTGTCACTAGCTTCAACGACACACCACTGTCACGCTATCATACGCATCGCCATGGCTTCACTCTTCCGCCACCGGCCCCGACCACAGAGTCTTCGGCCAGCTCACCGCGCCTTCTCCACCACTCCAATCTCCCTCGTCTCCTTGCAGCTCGAGAAGAATGATCCTGAGGCCGTTGCGGACACGCTCCCACCTTACCCTTACGGCCCAGCTCGTTGGTACAAGCAGTCCGATCTCGGCCTCTACGGCGGCCAGCGTGTGCGCTTTGGCAACAATGTCGGCGAGAAGTTCGAGAACAAGACACGGCGGGCTTGGCGTCCCAATGTGCTCACGCGGAAGCTGTACAGCAAAGCTTTGGAACGACCAGTGCAGGTCAGGGTGACGACAAGGGTACTCAGGACCATCGACAAATTGGGCGGCTTAGATGAGTACCTGCTGGGCGAGAAGGAGGCCAGGATCAGGGAATTGGGTGAGAGCGGGTGGTGGCTCCGCTTCGCCATCATGCAGACACCCGCCATCAAAGCGCGCTTCGCGGCGGAGCGAATAGCCCTACGCCTTTCCGAGGAGCAGGCAGCAGAGGAGGATGCAGAGGTCGCAGAAGCACAGGCGGTGATCGAGGAGACCTCTGAGCTCGATCCCGAAGCCGAGGCGCCCGAAGTCAGCGAGCCCCTCGGCACGGACGGCGCCTTCCAAGTCGAGCAGCCCCCCGGCGCAGCACCATTGAAGTTCCGCGTCGGGCCCGGCAAACATCTCATCCTCACACCGACCGGCTGGCGGCGCACGCGCCCGGACCCAAACCGCCTCGTGGATATGGCGAAAGCCCGCATCCTGCGCGGGCTGGAAGCAGAGCACGCGTCCCAGCGAAAGTATGAGCCTGAGTTCCGGCGCGCCAGGGAGAAGGCCGCGCGAGTCCGGAAACGCTCCGCGGAGAAGACGGCCAAATCTCTGGGGAGCGGCGAGTCGCCGAGTGCAGATCAGCAGACCTTGACGTCGAAGGAGATCCGGCAAGTTGAGAGGGGTGTGCTGCCGGCTCTGGCGGCGCAGATCTTTGACAAGAAGGTGGCGTTGAGGGAGGAGAGGAAGGTGGAGAGGCGGGCGAAGAAGCGGGAGGCGGCGCAGCTAGAACGGGCGAGGAAGGCGGTGGTGTTGGTGGAGGAGTAGTGGTGGCTCCGAGACTCGCTTGTGGCAGACGACCGAATCCTGCGCTTCGCGCCCTTGCATGTCCATCGCATGTGTGCATCGAGGCAGTCCCAGCATTGCGTGTCCGAATAGCAACACCTTTTGCGTGCTTCTTGGCCCTAGTCACTACATCGGCCCGCCTGCGGAAGCATACGTGTACTGTTCCAGCAACGGAGGAACAGCATCGTGCTGTGATTCTGCGCGGCGCTGTGACTTTACGTCCAACCAGCCAGAAGCGCGTGAAGTGCAAAAGCCCCGGCCTGCTCTCCGTACATGTGCATAAGCTTCAAGAACGCGTGCCACGACCATCGATGGCGACGCGGCCATCTCCACCCATCGCGGGACTTCGGAGCGCATTTATCACGCTGGGACTCGGCTGCCCATCACGAGACGGAGAGATTGACATCCGAAGGCAAGATTCAGGTACGTTGCGGCGAGTAACACGCACTGTGCGTGGGTCGCGACACGCTTCTGCCCACATGCGTCGGTGTGCACGACATCCTCTGGTGGGGAGACTTGCAGGGTGATGCCAACAAGTAGATCACAGTGTGGCAGCTGGCAAGGCCACGCTCGCCACTTCCGTATACTCTTCGCGCGCCACACGGCCTTGCGCATCCAGGATCTTCTTCGCACCCATCTCACATATAGCAATCCGATCGAGCACCACGTTCTCCGCCCAGCTGAAGTCATTGAACCTCGCCAGCAGAGCCGTGGTATCGATCTTGAGCGGTGCATTTGCATCTGGTCCGTGATCTTGCGAGCGCTCGTCAGCTCCCGGCTCGCTGCGTCCAGCTGCGCTCTCAAGTTCGCCAGTACTGGGCCCAGCGCTCGCAGCGTGCGTGCTGAGTTCGTCATCGACGGCCACAGCGCTGGGGGGGTTGGCACGCTTGTCTCGCTGATTACGGCGGCCTCTGGCGTAGATCGTGTTCACGATCGTGGCATGCAATTTTAGCGGCCTATCATCGGGTACCAGGAAGCCAGCATCTGCGAATGTCTTCTGCACGGCGGAACAGAAAGGGTACAGTCTCTCCGAAACGTCCGTCGGGGCTGCGTAGAGGACGGACGTCTTGTGAGGATCGTGCATTGAGATCAGACCCTTGAGACTGACAATCAATGGTTGTGTCTGACGGTCTATCGATGGAGGCGTGATGGGTCGATCCAACGACATTGGACGGGATCCTGATGTGAAGACTTCGGGTGCCAGCGTATCACCTCGGGACGGTAATGGCTCGCCCCTGCTGGCACGTAGTAAGCCCGAGACATCTATGGCTCTCAGTGTTTCAACAGCTTGGCTCAGCTTGTTCCCGAAAAGGCTCATGACACCGAGCGTACAGTGTAGAGTACCGACGGGCCTGATGGCCTTTGGATGTATACTAAGCTCCACGCTTTCGGAACCTGTCGGACGGGTGTCTGCCACAGTGCCCGCTGAGGTGGCATCCCTCGAGCTGTACACTACCACAGATTTTTCGAATTGATTCATGGATCGCTCGAGCTGTGCTCGAGACTTGTCGTTGACGAGCGGGAGACATAGAAAGTGAGTCAACGCCGGCTTCTTCTGTCCGCAGGGATGCCGTGGTCGCTTTGACCCAGCCATCGCAGGAGTCCCTAGCATGCGCCGGAGGGGCGAGACTACCGGCGGGTTCCGTCCCGAGTCTGCTGTAGACGCGACGTGATGGGACTGTTGGTCGATCCCATGGGAACTACGGAGGTGGCAGAGGTGGTCGGCGGACGGACTGGATTGAGTGATTGCGAGCCTTAGGCAAGAGACGACGTCACTCCATCATCCCACTTTATGCTTTCCCACCACCACCCGCACCAAACATTCACACACCCACCATGGCTGACACGGAAGCGCCTGCGGGCGAGACGCCAAACCAACGAACAGCCCGTGAGCGGCGCGAGAAGCGAGCCAAGAAGATGGCCACGGAGGGCGAGGACAGGCTGGCGCGCATCAAGGCTCTGAACGGCGGCGTCGCACCACCTACAGAAGCACTCGGTGGGCCTGCTGCACCGTTGGCGCCAAAGCAGCCTGCCGTAGATGATGATCCGGACGAGGTAGACATCGATAGCATCAGCGGCACCCCAACGGCGCAGCAAACAGCGCGCGCGAACCAGCAAGACAACCCGCTGGCCGCTGCGATGTTCCAGATGCAGCAACAACAGCAGCAGAGCCAAGGCGGCGCGGAGGAAGATCCCATGATGAAGATGATGCAGTCGATCGCTGGAATGATGGGCGGCAATCCTCAAGACCCCAATGATCCAAATCAACCACCGCAGATTCCGGCCGGTCTGCAAGCCCTCATGGGTGGCATGGGTGGCATGGGCGCTATGGGGGGCGGCGGCAGCGTGCAGACGAAGAAGGCGCCGGAGACTGGCTCCGCGTACCTCTGGCGCATCGTGCACGCCGTCTTCGCCTCGACCCTCGCGATCTACATCACCTTGACCAGCACATTCAACGGCAGCAAGCTGGCCCGCTCACAATCGGCATACACAGACGACGTAGGCTACGGGTTCGGCCAGCGCCTCTTCATCATGTTCACCTCGGCCGAACTCGTGCTGCAGAGCTCACGCTACTTCATGGAGAAAGGGCAGCTGCAGGGCTCGGGAATGCTTGCGAAGATCGCCAACAGTGGCTTCGTACCGGAGCCATACGCGCAGTATGTGCGGACATTAGGCCGGTATGTGGGGATTGCGCAGACGATCTTCGCCGACGCGATGGTGGTAATATTTGTATTTGGCGTCCTGGCCTGGTGGGGCGGCGCGGCGATTGCGTAGCAAACGCTGGAGCTAGGTAGAGCTCCATCGAATGCGATCATGGCCTGGAACATCACTGTGCTGGCTCATCGCCGACTCGCGCGCTCAGTCTTCGCCGCTTCCTCCGCCATCGTCATGAAGCGCTCCCTCTCCCCTTCGACCTTTTGACGGGCAGCAACCGCCGTGACTATCTCCTCCTGCAGCCTCCATTTCGCCGCGCCCTGGATCCACGTCTCGTCTCCAATCCTGAGCTGCGGGACCCCGGTGATGCTGCGATCCAGGCCCCTCTTCACCCAGGTCAGCTCGACCATCTGTAAGGTCGTTCCGTCCGCTCTGGCCTTGTTCAAAAGAGTCTGTCGGCGCATCTTCCGGATATCGTCGTACAGCCATGTGAGGTGCTCGCAGCAGTTCAGGTATCGGATATGTGCGTATCGCACGGCCGCGCGGTAAATCTCGGGTTCGGGTGTGCCGTAGACAGGTTTGTGGTGGATGGAGAAGTCGACGGTGCCGGTGCGGGCATCGATCTGCGCCTTGAGGATCTCCAGGTGCCTGGCCTGTCTAGCCTCGTGGTCGGCCATGGCGTGGATATATACCCAGTGCTGCGCGGGATGACGAGCGCGCTATACCATCGTAGTTCTGATAGCTTGAATCGGCAGCTCTCGTTGCTATGTCTCAAGCTTTATAGTCATGCCAATTGCACAGAGTGGCAGCAATGTTGGTTGCCTGCCGCGGTGGTCTGTGCATATCTGCGTGCACATCTGCGTGCACCCCGAAACAGATTAGGCAGTTGTGAATGTGAGGGCCACATTCTCGCTGCACTTTCTGAGACACCGTGAACGGCAATCGTGGGCAAATGCAATCAAGAGGTGATCGTTCGGACCAAGCTGCAAGGGAAGTCGCAGAACGGTCGAGATGTGGCGATAGACATGCCCAGGAGCGGCTTGACAGCGAATGCTGGACAGGTTGATAAGATGAGCGGTCAGCTCAATGTCCTCCTTCAAGCAGGCGCTGGAACTCTCTTGCTCTGGCAGAGCATCTGGCTAGAGAAAGAGCCGGCAAAGCGAGCTGGCCGGAGTCTTTGTACCAGGGTGGTGGACCGCATATCGTATGTCAACGAATGCGCTTTGATGCGGCCTCTCGACCTTCCCGCCAGCCGTATCTGGCTCTTTGGCTCTTCGATCCACGTGCGGTGAGAACCATGGTGCTATGTGCTTCCGCGCCAACTGCGTAAGCTATGGGCTCGAGGCCACTACTTCTCCGACGTGTTGAGCAACAGGTGCAGCTAATGTCCTCGCGGTCGGTATTGTTCCCGTGGCTGAGCGAGCAGACGGGTGCGAAAGGCATCCTGCTTCGACATTTTGATTGCCTTGATTCTCATGCACTGCAATTGCATGTGCTCGACCGTCTCCATCGTTCGTCCAGGGATTGTGCGCGATTCAGATCTTGTCACATGCCAAAGCGTCGATCGCGCCTTCCCTCTGTGAAGGTCCGGCCGACTGGTGCAAACATTCGCCATCAGCCAACCGTTGCTGACCGAGCAACCAAAGTCCACAACAAAGCTCACACCCAGCTCACACCCTTCCTGATCTTGCGCATGCACGTTGAACACCCCGACGCTTGCCCAAACCCACACCCTGCACACTGCCACGACACATCACAACACATCATACCCCCCCCAAGCCGGAGTCTTTCCGCATCCTTCTCACGGCTGCCAGTATACCCACACAATGGAGTCTCCCTCAACCCAGTACGCGCTGCCCGAGACTTCGATCCATGACCACAGCGTGGCGAGGTCCAGCCGTGCCATCAACATTATGACCTCCGGAATGGCCGCAGGCCCCACCGTCACCAGAACCAGCACCGGCAGTGACAGCAACTCCTTCACGGACCACGGCCTCAAGCGCGCCTTGGAGCGCACCGTCTCACGCCCTCACGCGGCCTCCACCAGGCAAGACCAGAAGGATGACGAGTACGTCCGCCGTATCGGCGAGGATCGCCGCGGCTTATTCAGCCGACTCCGCAAAGCCGAGCAGGCCTTCACCGTCGTCGACGAGCAGCGCGACGCCAACCAGGATCCCACCCAAGCGCCATGGATCCACGCCGCTTGGCTGAAGGCGAGCGCCGAGCTGACCAGAGCCGAGCGCGACTTCAACATCTACGTCGAGGAGATCCAGGCTCTCCAGGGCATGGAGCCCAGGACCCTTGCCGAGCTGCAGCGCGAGGTGACCAGCAAGCGGGCCCGGGGCCAGGGCGATCTGAAGGAGGTCGACGAGATCGACGACGCTCTCCGGAGCACCGATCAGGCCAAGATCGAGCTGGCGAAGGCGAAGCAGGAGAAGCGGGAGGCGGAGCGGCGGGCGCGGGATCTCAAGGCCGAGCTGCTGCAGTCTGGCCGGGACTTCCAGGGGTACATCAATGAAGTGCATTACCTACATCTTAATCAATGCTAATCAATTGTAGGCTTGAGGGTGCGATGGATGCGCTTCGCAAGAAGCACATCTCCGTGATCCAAGAGAAGTACAAGCTCCTGGAGGAAGTGGCCTGGCTGCAAGAGCAGCTCGCGCGGCTGGGATCCGCCTGGCCCGGTACGTACTACCGTCCTCCCCGCATCGCAGCATCGGGCACGAGCAACTCTGAGACGTGCCGCGCCGCTTCAGAACTAACACCTGTTGCAGGAGACGAAGCCGCCGTCCGTGCGGTTCCCCGTGGCGCAGAGGGTGTCTCGCGCCCCTGCGTGTGGCACCCGGCCGGGGCGTGCCAGATCTCGTCGCCGGAGGAGCAGGAGCGCGGGAAGTTCTGCAAAGTTCTTCTTTAGGTAAGCAGTCATAGTTTCCTCTTTCTGCCGTCGCGATTGGATGGCTTGGATACGGATATCGGAGCATGGGGGCCAGCTGCGTTGCGGAGAGTATGGCAGACGTCGCTCGCTGGTGGCGATCGTGGCAGCCGCAGCCAGAGCCTGAGACCAGGTGAAGGCGCGGAGAGCCTCGAGCGACGTAGGGTGCCTCGCCGGCAGGGACACACCTCGCTCGAGGGTCAAACGGCCATACCGCTGCATGTGGAGATCTGGGTTCGTGGAGGACCCGGCAAGAGAGACATTGTCATTTGCATGGCGCATGAAAGCGGCGGTGGGCTATCATGGCGAAAGCAGGCATGCGAACGCCGCAGTCGCCGCAGAGCTCGAGATCGTCGCCCGGCATCTCCTCGTCCTCATCCCAGCCCCCGGCCACTGGGCCGCGATGCGCAAGCTCAGACTCATCGTCCTCGAGCGGCGACGGCTCCTCTCTCACCTGGAAATCCTGCAGCACCTTATCCTGATGCCGGAACATATTGCTGATATCTCTCCCCTTAGCGCTCCTGCTCTCCCCGGCGGCCTCGGCCATGTTGGTCACCGCCAGATTCACCAGGCTGAGATTCCACGCTGACTTCTCCGTGTGCAGTCTCCGGAACATGGCGACGAGGTGCTCGCGCACCAGGCGCTCCGCCAGCGCATCGACCCCCTCCGCGAGCCCGAAGACGAAGCCGGGCAGCGGCGCAGAATGCGAGATGCGCTTGAAGGAGCGGACGCGGGTGCCGTCTGGTTGGAGCGGGGACCGGGGCCTGGTGGTCAGACGCAGCGTCTTTGGGTGAGCGAGCCACTTCTTGCTCTCGCTTGGTAAAGACATTATTTCACTTCGATCCTTTCCTGCCTTCTCGTCCTTGCTCACGTCTTGATCGTCTCCCAAAAGGTCAATGCGCATTCGAGTGATGAGGCTGCGTGCAAGAACATCAAGCTCCTTGAGCAACTCCGGCAGGGTGTCCAAGCGGATGTAGCTGTCTTCAATACTGATCTGACTGGGCACGATCTTCGCCTGACTGACTTCGGTATCGTCCACGCCGTGCAGGAGACACCACACCTTGTAGCCGATGCCATGCGGTGAGCCGGGTCCACCAAGCAACCTCTCCAGCATCTCCGGGTTGACGTCGGGATGCTTGCGAACGTCAGCCACCATGACACGCTCCTTCGTGCCACCATACATCAAGCCCGTGTCGATCTCGGCCGCTCTCTGCAGGATGAAGTTGCGGAGCTTCTGAGAAAGCTTGAAGCCAATGCCAGGAACCTTGCCAATCTCATGCCGGTCCAGAAACGCCTGCGCGTTACCAGACACATCACTTGAGCAAGTGAGCGGCGGCATGACGGTAGTCTGCCCCTTTGGCTTGTTCAGATTGCCAACCAGCTTTGACAACAGCTTCGACGTGGCGATGCCGACTGTTGACGTGTAGCCCTTCTGCTGTTCGAGCTGATGCCGCATGTGCAGAGCCAGGTGACTGCCGAGGCGTAATCGCATCGTGAGATCATCGACCGCCTCACTTGCGCCAGCGTAGACGTACTCACTCGGATACGGATGGCCAGCTATTGAGGAGGCGTCGAAAGTGAAGCCTTCCATGGGATCATCGCGAGACGTCTGGAAGAAGGAGTGCGCTGCATCATTGCAATTCAACGACTGCATGTTGTAGTCTACAAGGTCGGTGACGTCCAGCCAGACCTACACATACTCCATCAGCCCACAGTCCACTACGGAGGTAGGCTTCACCTCACCTCGTCGAAGCCCAGCCTCTCCACCTTGCCGCTCCACGAGAAAGCGTTCAGGAAGCCATACAACTCTTTGCTCGCATCGCGGAAGCGACTGATATCCTCGCCCAGCTCAATAATCACGTCGGGGCATATACGCCTCGCGTCCCGAATGAGCTGCAGCTTGTGCAGCCCCCGTCTCCTCGCTTCGTAGTTGCACGTTACGATGATCTGCTTCTGCTGTACCGCAAACGGCAGGCTCTTGAGGGCTGGGTTGGCGGACTCGAAGACCGAGGCGTAGAAGCAGTCGTAGTCGAAGTGGATGATCACCCTCCCGTCTTTGCGTGCCGGCACCTTGCTCGCTTGCATTGTACCCGCATGCTTGCGTGATGGTGGCCGAGTGCAACGGGGCTGCTTCACGTCTCTGGAGTACGTGTGTTGGGCGGAGTGGATGTCGTATCGTTGAACGTCTGGCAATTCTGGAATCTGAAGTCCGAGCGCGACTCGGTCTGTGCTTTCGCGGTGCAGTCCACTTGCATATGTTAGAACTCACCAGGTGCTTGTTACTGTACTTCTCCAGTGTATACATCACCAACCAACTCCCGCGATGCATAGGGTCCGCTCCATCACAGGACTCCGTTTCACGTTTGTGGATTGACCGCCACCGATATTGGCCGTACCCGAAGGAGCGAACTTCCACGCAATGAACGACCTCGTTCGCACCTCGCCGTTCTCAGGCGACCCAAGCCCTTGACGGGGTAACCTCGCAACGCGCATCCAACTTCGGTCACGGAGAGCTGCTGGGGGTAACCACACTGCCAGCCAAAGCCGTCCCAGCCATGGCACCATCCACAGGGGTTCAGGCAGGTATGGCGTGCAAAGGTACAAGAGTCCTGCTCGAACGGCAAGCTCCGACCTTGCCACCACCAAACACCAACTCGCGTTCTCCGTCTGGCGGCGGGAGCATTACGCTTGATGCGTGGACTCCGTCTATTCCAGTACCACAACAAGAATGCGCTCGAGATGCAGCTGCTCATTGTTCAGTCCCGGCCCTAGAACGCTGGTGGCTCACACACACGAGGCCTCATGTGTAAACAGATCTGATGTTGGCTCCGACTTCTAATCCCGAGCGTATCACAGGGGCAAGTGACGCACTGAACTCCTCGAGCCATCGGCACACAGGCGTGAAAGCGGCTGAGTTGTCATAGACGACTAGGTCTCACTGCCCAAACACGGTCTTCGTCTTCCGTGAGCTCCTAAGGTCGACAAGCTACATCCTGCTAGATTTCAATCATCGCCCCATCGAAACGCCATTGCAAACTCGGTGAAATGAAAGGCAACACCATCACCAAGTTGGCGCTGATGGTGCCGCAGCTGGCCTCTTCACCGACTCTCCACATGTAGCCTCCCCTCTGGTTTCCAACCTCAAGCCACGCCATCAGTGCCAGCGCGGCAGAGATGGTCCAACATATGGTTATGGCTACGACGGCTGCCCGCCGTAAGATCACCAAACGCCTGCTTGGAGAATTCCATGTCCACCGCCATACATCCGACACTCATACACACGACCACATACACACATGCTCGAGAGCAATTTAGGCACGAATCACGGGGAGCGCCGTGAGACCTTGATCTCACAATGACACTCCCACCCACGCCTAGCTGGGGCTCTGGCTTCCTGAGCTACCTTACCCATTGACAGTCTCATGCTGAGGGGCTCCCAAAGCTGCTGCAGTAGTACGACGTGTGAAGATTAACGTGCATCACCCTAGCCGACAAGCTCTTGCATGCTCGGGAACGCTCGGGGCGGCTTCGAGTCCACCTCCTACTAGTGTAGCTACTACGTACCTATCGCATTAAGGCTGGTGCGAACATAGAGTTTGCTGGATCTGGCAGACGTAGTGTTGATGACAGTCGCGATGGGTCGCGTCTCAACAGCTGTCGTCGTACCTCCGGTCCAATGTGAGAAACCCGCAGCCTGCATGTACCTCTGTACCTCAACCGTCAATGCCAGGCTATCGATATGATCGACCTGCGTCGACGTTCTTCTCCGGGGCGTGGCAGCTGACGTCCCCGCCGAGCTGCATGATGGCGTATACCGCATACAGGGACTGGGCCGTGCCAGCAGAGACATCCAAAGAGGACCCCATATACCTACTCGCCCCAGTCGATAGGTTAACAGGAACGGTTTGCCGGGCAGACTTCGACCCTGCTTTTGGCAGCGCCTGTGGTTTGTGACCGTGTTCGTGAGTGTTCGGCGTCCCTCGGTGTCGTCTGCCTCGTCTTGGCGCTTGTGCTAAGGTCATTATGGACGAAGCCTCAAGCTGCTCATGTCGCCAGCGGCGCCGGCCCGTGGGCGACAATGCAATCGAATTGCTGTGGGAGAGTGCCTATGGCTTGCTGGAGCGCACCCGGAACCATCGAGCGTACCATGCCTGGAGCCGCAGTGCGTAACGTGATAGATCTGCGCGATTCGCCACGGGACAACGACGATCGTCCGGATGTCAGAGACTGCGTATGCCAACCCCGAGGTATCATCTACAGTAGTCTTACTCTTGGCTGCAGAAGCCACGCTGCATGGGCATCCCGCACGCGGAAGCCCATGAAACAGCGTGGCAACTTGCAGGCGGAACGCCCCTCGGACACCTCTAGCTGTGGCAAATCGCTGTGGAACGAGAGGTGGAACGACAGCGAAGGGCCAGGGGGCCGCACCACATTGATGGTGTTATTCGCCTGTCCGCCCAGGATCTTCTGCAAGCCAAAGTGCTATTCCGTGTGGCATCTCCTTCACGCATCGCATCGCATCGCATCGCACTGTTAGCACATCAGGATGTCGCTTCGTGATTGGAAGGCCGAGGCTGGCCGCAGATTGCCGAGCACACAAGACTCGAGGACGGGCGCACGCGGGCGAGGGCGGATGAATTGCGAATCTGCAACGGGCATCGATCAGCCATCGACATGTCTGGCCAGGGTCAAGCTTCGCCCGTGGGGTGTGCGCCATCCGCGTCCTCCTGCCGTGCCAGCTGCGTGCCAAACAACGGCCGATCCCTTCGGGCTAGATCCAGCCCTCTGCAAATAGATCCGCACTTCATTGGACGTCGGACGCGGAGCTGGGGTGCGACGCACTCTCTTGCCGCAGCTGCACGTTGCGACTAATCTCTATTTCCGCTGGTCGCCCTCATCAGAGCGCCTCGCCATATACGTCGGGATCATGTATGTAGATCTTCCGGGGTGGGGAGTGGTGTGGTCTGCTACTAGCACGTCCACCCGCCTCAAAGTCACTCCCCTCCCGCCCGAGAGAAACTCTCAACGGACACGCATCCTTACGGCGCACTTGAACACGGGCTAGGTGTCTCAGGTGTCTTCTAAAGAGAGCACCTGTGTCCGAGGGTCACCCTTCCACGATCCCATCTGCTCCGCCCCGGAACCCCGAGATCCTGCTGATCCACCACCACATGCGCACTTGATCGAAACGGTTGCCCCGATTACTGCTTCGAGCTTGCACGTCCGATCTCCGATACGAGGAAGAGCTTGGTCGCGGCTCCGCTTCGCGATCTCTGACCAACATCGTCTGGCAGTGTTGGACTCGCGGCCGCCACTAGGACGCGGTCTGTGGCGTCGAAGGGATCACGGCCTCGCCATCTACCAGCCGCGCCGAGGTCCTCATCATGCTGGCCCGCATGCCGCAGTCTCCAGCTCTGCCCGAACACCACGCCTCCCCGCGCGCTGCAACGACGATGTCGCTCGCTATCCTATCGTCGTCGCCCATCACGTATGGCCAGAGTGCCATGCCGACGCTATCCACGCCTGCACCGATGCCGACCACACGACCGAAGCTCACGCTCGACACGCATGGCAGCTCTTCCATCTTCGGCAAGGCGTCGACCAGCCTCCGACTCGAGACGCTCTCCGCCACGTCGCCGACTGTGCGCAACACGTTCCAGAACCGCTACGAGGTCGTGCAGCAATCGAAGCTTTCGGGTACGAAGCGACCGGCACTGACACCGTTGTCGACGACCGTTTCGCCTGGTGCGAGGAGACGACCGACACCCTTACGCACCGAGCTGCCCGGCGAAGATGACGTCCCCGACTTGATCTCCTCATCGGCTGTGTCGAGCTCCTCGATCTCCACACTTGACTCCCTCTCGGCGGATGTACCATACATGCTTGCGTACAACATCACGTCGATCTTATGCAATGGTCCGATCCCACGCACTCGCAGCAGCCGGAGTCCGTACGCGCGGCCAAGGCCGGTGTTCCCTGCGGCGAAGAAAGTGGCGTTCCGCATGCCTCTGACGGAAGAGGTGAAGAACATCAGGTACACGATGGCGCATTCCGACGTCGAGACACCACTTCCGTCGATCACGACTTCATGTGCAGCTGAAGTAGATGGTGATGTTGAAGAGGGACAGCCCAGTACGGCGACGGTAGAGCAAGGAGCGAAAGCTGGCCGACCACTCCCAGGTATCCAATCCCAGACTGGTGAGAAGCGCGAGTCGTCGGACGAGGAGGACAGCGATACCTGCCCCGCGACGCCGGTAGCTGGGCGGAGGAAGAAGAGTCGGGCTTGGAGGTGGACACTGGGTCCAGTCAACGCAGACCCGAATCAAGAGCATATAGATAAGGCTGGCATCGGCAAGGAGAAGAGCGAAGTCACATGAAGTTCGCAGGCGGCTGGAATGCGGCCTTAGCTGGCTTTGCGACGAAAAACGCGGCGTTGATGTGCTTGACTTTGGATACCCGAGTAGCGTTAGCCTACAATACTGTACGTACGTACCACATCGTACACCATGAACATAAGACCCATCGTCCCGCGGATGGTGATCATGCAAGTGGATGCGCGGTTGCGATCTGCGGACGAGGAGGTGAAGAGCTCTTGACCGTTGACCGTTTGACCCACCGAAAAAAGACCCTGTCAACAACCATCGACCCGTGCCGACAGTCCCGCCATCACCACACCCTCGTATCTCGCTCCGGGCTTGTGCATCGTGTCCGATTCAGCATGGATGGCATCGCGCTCCTCCTCGACAAGATCAACGTCCAAGTCCCGTTCGGGCGATGGCAGCTCTTCGAGTTCTGCGACCTCACTCTGTACGCCGGTGGTCAGTCACCGTATGGTGAGATCTGTAAGTGCTGACCATACATGCAGCGTACCTCCCTTCGTCAAGCACTGCTGCCAGAACACCTTGACGGCGCAATGGACGAAGCGGATGCCGCTCCTGCAGCGGCAATACCCGGCGAAGCTTGCAGCCGACGCGGTGCTTGAGGCGATCGACGGCATCGGCGATATCGACACCGCGGACTGGGAGGTCATCGACTTCTGCTCTGGAGGCGGAGGTAGGTTACCTTTGCATGGCTCACTTGTGTTTGGTTGGTCCGTGACTGATCGTGCGACTGAAGGGCCGGTACCATACATCGAGAAGCTCGTCAATGATGGCCGCAAGCGAGAGGGCAAGAGGCCTATTCCGTTCCGCCTGTCCGATCTGTACCCCAATCTCAATGCCTGGATGCAGCACGCAGCGCTGTCCGAGAACCTATCTTTCGTCCCACAGCCTGTCGACGCCAGCAATCCACCGTAAGTCAAGTGAAAATCTGCTCTCGCCCCCCAACACCCCAGGGCACTTGCTCACGCCTCTCGCACCGCGCAGTCTCAGCGTCATCAGCGCCACGCCCTCTACCAACCAGCGAACAGCGGCAGCGAAGCACGACCACGCCACCACCAGCGGCGGGAAAGTGTGCCGCCTCTTCTGCCTCGCCTTCCACCACTTCGACGACGCCACCGCGCGGCGCGTGCTGAAGAGCACGCTGGAGACGAGCGACGCCTTCGCCATCCTCGAGCTGCAGGATCGGCGCACCGGCAGCCTGGTGCTCATGCTGCTGGAGTTCTGGCTCGTGCTGCTGATCTCGGCGCTGTGGTTCTGGCACGATCCGGTGCACTTGCTGTTGACTTATGTCGTACCGGTGTTGCCGTTCGTGCATAGCTTTGATGGGTTTGTTAGCTGTCTGCGGACGAGGACGTTCGAGGAGACTATTCGGCTGTTGGACGACAGGTCGGGCGCGGATAGTATTCGACACGATCGGCTGGTGGAGCGCAGTGCCGTGCATATACGGGACTGGGAGTTCACTCATGCGAGCGCGCTGCACACTTGGCCACTGGGGTATATGTCGATCACGTTTGGGAAGCGGGTGGAGAGCAGCAACGGCGATGCTGGTTCTTGACTTGGTGGCCTTGCAAACATGATACGGTTGGCAGGATAGAGACCCGCCAGCTATGTGGCCCTCACTTCTATTCGCCTGATGGACTTCGCAGTAGTACGGCGAGTCGCAAGATCTCGAGCAGACCACCAATCGCAGCACGAGTCGCCATGATCAGCCATCAATAACAATGCATACTGGAAGGCCACGGCATGCTCTACGCCGTAGTCTTTTAGGACGACGAAATCGCCGTCGGGACACCACGGCTGCCGGCACATCTTCAAGCATCGGCCTCGGTGGCCGACGACGATCGGACAAGAGCACCACGCGCAAGATCAGCGCTTGCGCAGGCACCCCTCGCCCTCCACACCGTGGGCGTCGGCCTTTGACTGCGGCTTGCGCTCATCATGCCTCCGGTATGACAGACGCTCCTCACATCTAGCATGATGGAACGGCGAGCAGACATTTAGCCAGTATATCCGAACCACGGCTACGTCGACGTGCTCTTGTGCACCGAACCCCTCTCGCGGATGAGCATTGTCGTAATGGCATGCTGGACTCATAAGCTGCGTTGCAGCGCAGTACAGGCAAGTCTCGACTTCTCCTCCTGTCACTCCCACCTCTTGCGGTCATGTTCCTACTAGCAGGCGCTCTCCTGCTTGGCCGCGTGCTAGGCCAAGCAGTCATGCCCCCCAACTCCGCAGCCGTAAGCTCGCGCCTCTGGTCCACCAGCGGCGCCCAGTACTGGAACAACAGCTACCTGATCGGCAACGGCAGGCTCGGCGGCGCGATCCCCGGCAACATCGCGTCGGAGCTGGTCTACATCAACGAAGACTCTTTCTGGTCCGGCGAGTACATCTACCGCGTCAACCAGGACGCCAAGTCGTACCTGCCGGAGATCCAGCAGCTGGTGCGCGAGGGCCGGGTCGTGGAAGCGACCAATCTGGCCGACGTAGCCTATACGGGAACCCCATCGTCGTGCCGCCACTATGACACCCTGGCGACCTGGGAGATCACCATGAACCACAGTGGCGTGGCCACCAATGGCTCATACGAGCGGTACCTGGACATCGACGACGCCACCGCGGGCGTCTACTACGACATCAACGGCACGGCCTACTCGCGCGAGTACCTCGCCAGCAACCCCGCCGGCGTGCTCGCCGTCCGCATCGCCAGCAACACCACCGGCGCCGTCTCCCTCCAGGCCCGCATTCGACGCGCCCCGGACGGCTCCCTGAACCGCTACGAGGACTACTCCCGCCGCGTCGGCAACGACACCATGGTCATGGGCGGTAGCGACTCTTCGTCCCCCGGCATCCAGTTCGCGGCCGGCACGCGCGTGGTCGCGAAAGGCGGCTCCGTGTACGCCATCGGGGACACCGTCATTGTGGACCATGCGGACGAGGCCTGGCTGTACCTGCAGTCGTGGACGACGTTCCGGAAGGAGGACCCGCGGGCGGCGGTGCTGGCGGATCTGGCGGCGATTGAGAAGACGTACCCGGAGATCCGGGCGGAGCACGTCGCGGATTACCAGGGGTATGCGCATCGCGTGGAGCTGAATTTGGGAAACTCGAGTGCGGTGCAGAAGGGGATGACCACGCCGCAGCGGGTCGCGTCGGCGAATAGCACGTTCGACCCCGAGTTCACGGCGCTGGTGTTTCAGTTTGGGCGGTACTTGCTTATTGCCAGTTCGCGGGAGGGGACACTGGCGGTGAACTTGCAGGGTGAGCAATAATGTGCAGCAAGGACCCTGAGCCTGCCCTCGCTGACCCTACCTCCCATCCAGGCATCTGGAACTCCCAGACCGACCCCTTCTGGGGCTCCAAATACACGACCAACATCAACGTGCAGATGAACTACTGGCCGGCCCTCGTGACTAACCTCGCGGACCTACAGTCGCCACTCGACGCCCTCATCGCCGCGACGCGCGACAAGGGCGCCAATGTTTCGCAGACGATGTACGGCATCGACAACGCCGGCTTCGTGCTGCACCACAACACGGACCTCTGGGGCGACGCCGCGCCGCAGGACAACTACATCTACTCCACCTGGTGGGCGTCGGCGGCGCCGTGGATGGTGTTCCACCAGATGGAGTACTACCGCTTCACGGGCGATACGGGGTACCTGAGGAAGGTGTATCCCAACCTCAAGGCCGCGGCGCTGTTCTTCCAGGGCTTCTTGTCGGATTACGAGGGGTACAAGGTGGTGAACCCGACGATGTCGCCGGAGAACCCTTACTACCCGCCCAATGACAACACGACGGCGGTGGCGATCACGCTGGGCGCGACGATGGACACAGAGTTGGTGTGGGAGCTGTTCAACGAGATCAAGGAGGCGAATACCCTGCTGGGGCTCGGGGACGCGGACTTCGTGAAGGAGCTCGAGGAGCTGGAGGCGCAGTTCCCGCCGTACCGGCGGAACTACTTTGGGGGGTTGCAGGAGTGGATCCACGATTACCAGGAGGTGCGTCCGGCCAGAGTCTACTTCGTCATGGTCTCCAGCTGATGTGAGAGCGCAGGCCCTCCCGGGCATCGACCACCTCTCCCCGCTCTGGGCCGCGTACCCCGGGAATCAGATCACGAGCGCGAACGCCACGCTCTTCGCCTGGGCTCGCGAGACGCTTGGCCATCGTCTTGAGTACGCCGTCCCGTTCCACCCTCCCCAAACCCGCCCTCGGGTCCCTCCCTTTCCTTACGCACCACGCTAACACTCCCGGTAGACACGGTTCCGCCGCCGGCGGCTGGGGCGCCGCGTGGTGTACCGCGCTGGCAGGCCGCTACTTCCGCCCGGACTGGGCCACGCACTGCCTCACGCACCTCATCGGGACCCAACTCCAGCCGGACAGCCTGCTCAACAGCGGCGCGCCGAGCGAGTTCCAGATCGACGGGAATCTGGGGATCGTGGGCGGGGTGGCGGAGTGGGTGCTGCAGAGCCATGAGTCGGTTGCCACGTCCACTTCCTCTGGGTCGGGGACAGCTGGATACGGTGGGGCTCCGAAGCTCGCGGCTGCGTATACGGGGAGTGTGGAGAAGGTGCCGCTTATCAGGCTCCTGCCTACGGTCCCGGAGGTCTTTGCCAGGACGGGGGGTGGAGGGTATGTCCGCGGTCTACGTGCGCGAGGTGGGTTTGAGGTGGGGATCGTCTGGACCGCGAGCGGAGAACTGGTCTCCGCCAACATCAACTCGATCCTGGGCGGGGAGGTGTATGTCACGCTGGGGGATACGCCGATTGGGGGAAGCAATGCAACGGCTATCACGTCGAGCGGAGCGGGGAGTGGTGGGTTCCTAAAGCTGGCGACGGAGGCGGGGGGCTCGTATAGTGTGACTGCAGCTTGATGCGGCTGGTCTCGATCTCTTGGTCGAGAGGTGGTAAGATGGCGATGCCGTACAGTACATACATCCTCACTACATCGGCTCATCCCGTGAGGTGCTGACCACAGTCGGTGCGGCCATTGAAGCGGCCAATGGCGAAGTGGCACATGGAGCTGACTCAATGGCCGTGTGCCGCGACGACACCGAGCAGATGCCACCTCATCGCTCACTCCGCTGTCATGGTCCAGACCCGACGCATCGTGTCCACGCTCTCGGTTCAGCCGTCCCGGTCGGTTGGAGACGCGACGATCCCACGTCATGCCGAGCCGTCTCTGCAGACGGCGGCACGCATCCGCTGCCAGATGCGGTCATCCGCGCCACGAAAGTCTCCCGTTGGGACAGTCGGCTGAGGCGTAACCGTGCAGACGGCCGCTGCCATGGCGCAGACAAGCAGGGCACGAAGCGACGACGATGTTGTTCGGGAAGAGCAAAACCGCTGAGCCGCCGCCGCCCGAAATCACTCCCGCCGACGACGACAAGCCAGCGACCAGTGACAGCGACGCCGACACCACCAACAACCCCGCCCACGACGACGCCAAGAAGCCCGACGGAGACAAAGAAGAGAAGGAGGAGAAGGAGGAGCCCCCCAAGAAGACGAGCTGGTGGAGCCTCCTGACCAGCCCCAGCACCCTCTCCTTCCTCTCCACCACCCTCGACGACGCCATGGCCGCCAACCCCCCCGGCCCGCCCTCCAAGGACGCCCTCATGAAGACGATGAAGGCCCACGGCGGCAAGCTCCCCGACCAGGGCCAGACGATGAAGGCCGCCGCGGACAAGATTCCGGACACGCCCGAGAAGGAGCAGCTGCTGCAGGCCCTGGCCGCGCACCAGAACGCCAACGGCCTGCTGCAGAAGGCGCTGCAGTA
The DNA here is from genome assembly GCA_033119285.1 of Teratosphaeriaceae sp. CCFEE 6253. Classification (NCBI taxonomy): domain Eukaryota; kingdom Fungi; phylum Ascomycota; class Dothideomycetes; order Mycosphaerellales; family Teratosphaeriaceae; species Teratosphaeriaceae sp. CCFEE 6253. Next base: position 25,343 of record JAWDJV010009602.1, read on the forward strand.
TAAAGACACGGCGATGAAGGCCATGGACCCGGCGGAGCGGCAGCGCATGATGCAGGAGGCCTATGATAAGGAGGTCGAGGCCAATGGGCAGAGCAAGTGGGCCCGCCGGCTGCAGAGCGGGACGTGGCAGGGCGGGATGGGGGGTGCAGGGATCGGGACCGGTGTCGGTGCTGGACTTGGGACGGTGGTTGGAGCGGTCGTGGGGGGTGTGGCGGCGATTCCGACGACGGCTGTGGGCGGGTTGGTCGGGTTGGGAGTGGGCGGGATCACGGGGCCGTTCGTCAAGTTGAATCAGGACAAGGCCAAGGCGGTGGCGGAGCGGGAGAAGGCCAAGGGTAAGAGCGAGGGGGAGATCGTGGAGGCGGTCAAGGCCGAGGCCGGGGAGGAGGTGGAGAGCGAGGCCGGGGACGGCGGCGACGGGGGTGCGGGGGAGGGCGCGGCGTTCAGCCAGGTGGAGCATGGCAGTGCGAAGCGCGATCTGGAGAGGCAGGTCGGCGGTGCGGGGAAGACGGGGGGGGCGTCGAGGGGACCGCCGCCGCCGACGCGCGACCCGAATCTGCCGCGCAAGAAGCCGAAGAAGCTCGAGGTGCGATCGAGCGCGAAGAGTGCGGGCGCGGGCGCGGCGAAGGGCAAGGAGAACAAGGCGTGAACGGGCGGGGAGACGCTGCGAACGCCGGCTTACCCACGGCATCAAGGACGGACTGGCGGACGCCCGGAAACCGAGAGGAGAACGTCCGACGGAGCTCCCGCGCTGCGGCGGAGCCCACAGGACTCACGAAGCCTAGTCTAGACCACGTCTCCGGCTCAACGAACCCGATCCTCCGTCCGGCGAACCCCTGGGCATCCCGCGGAGCTTCGCTTCTACGGGCGGAGCCCGGCCCTGCTCGCCCGTCGGCCCGTCTATCAATCCGCGTGCGCTTTGCCCGCCGGTCCAGCGCTCCGACACCCCGCGCACGACGATCCAGCGGCGCGGCGCATGAAGATCGAAGGGGGAAAGCCACGCAAGAGGACGACTGGACGGCCGCGGCGATCGGGCGCCGAGGCCCTGTCGGAGAGATCCGGACTACCTCGACGCGCATCGCCTCTGGCCCATGTCTGTGGAGCGGGGTGGAGAGGCGCGGGGTAGGCATCCCTGCGGCCGCGAGGTGGGCGGGCAGCAGTCCTCCATGAGAGGGGTGGTGCGATGGCCTACGGGCCGCGCAAGGACGTCAAGGTCCGTCTTGTGGATGCGGGCAGGGTGTGGAAGACGGCGACGCCCGGCGACGGTGGCAGTGGCGGCAGCTGGGCGGCTATGCATGACGGAAATTTGTATGCTGCTGCTGCTCATTATGATGGTGGTGCTGCCGAGAGAGGCTTGGTTCAGTGTACCCCTCGTCAGTCAGTCTATCGGTTGTCGTCCACTTGCTCGCCGATCATCTGTGCGAAAGAGGCTACCCGCCAGTGCGTTCAGAGCAGGCTAGCAATCATCCTTGCGAACATCGCTCCCTACTTACCCACCGCTCTGGAGTCGGGTGTGCAAATGTAGTCACGGGGATGCACCGGGACATGTCAAGTAGAATCCAATGACAAGGTAGAAGCGTTCTGTACAGCTCTCCGCCGCCCTCGCCTTTATGTGTATGTAGGTATCTAAGGTCCGTCCAACCCTTCTATGCATCTAGGGCAAGTGATAAGCCAGTAGCCCGTCCTGCAGCCGGTTCCCAGACCGCGCGCTCTTCCAGTCCCCGCTAAGCATAAGACTCCCAACCTCGCCAGTCGTGACCAGCTCCCGATGCGCTCACCCACAATCTCCCTCCGCTTCCACTCCCACCAAAGGCAAATCCCAGGTACCAATCCCCCGCGACGCGACAAAGGCCCAAGGAATGGCGCGGACCTACTCCGCGGCCCCGTCATTCTGCGCCGCCAGCTCGTCCGCATACTCATGGCTGTCATTGCTCTTGATCCGCGCCAGCTGGTCCTGCACGTAGCGGTTAATCGGATCGTCCGGGTCGTCCTCCGGCCTTGGCAGCCCCACGCCCTTGTCCCCGCCGTCCTCCTTGTAGATACTCCACGACCTAGCGGGTGTCGCGTGCCCATTCCCGGCCTCCTCTTCATCATCCCCGTCCGCGTCCGCATCCCCATCGCCATTCGCAGACGCGGCGGGCGTCTTCTCGCTCCAGTCGCTCCTGGCGCCGATACTACGCTGGCGCGTCAGACTCCGCGCCAA
>JAWDJV010009603.1:0-27393 GCA_033119285.1 Teratosphaeriaceae sp. CCFEE 6253
CTCGACTTCGCCGTCGACCCGGACCCGCAGCAGGCGCTGGATCCGCGGATCGGGGAGGCGATCGCGGCGGTGTGGCGCGACGAGGGGATCGGGAAGGTGCTGGAGCACCAGAACGAGTTCTACCTCATGGACTCCGCGCCGTATTTCTTTGATGAGGTGGGCAGGATTGCCGCGCCGGAGTATACGCCTTCCGAGGCGGATGTGCTAAGGGCCAGGACGAAGACGACGGGGATATATGAGACGCGGTTTCAGATGGGGCAGTTGAGTATACAGTGCGCCTACGAAACCCCCCTCTTCACGACTCTAACCTTGGTACTGACGAAGTGTCCAGCATGTTCGACGTCGGCGGCCAGCGCAGCGAGCGCAAGAAGTGGATCCACTGCTTCGAGAATGTCACCTCGATCATCTTCTGCGTGGCCCTCAGCGAATACGACCAAGTCCTGCTCGAGGAATCCAGCCAGAACCGTATGCTCGAGTCCCTGGTGCTCTTCGACTCGGTCGTCAACTCGCGCTGGTTCATGCGGACGTCGATCATTCTTTTCCTGAACAAAGTCGACCTCTTCCGCGCGAAGCTGGCCAAGAGTCCGCTGGTGAACTACTTCCCGGAGTACTCGGGCGGGAACGATGTCAACCGCGCGGCGAAGTATCTGCTGTGGCGGTTCAACCAGGTGAACCGGGCGCATCTGAATCTGTACCCGCAGTGAGTCTTTGCACTCCCTCATTCGCCTGGCTGGCATCTGTGAAACTCCGCTGATCTGGGCCTAGTCTGACGCAAGCGACCGATACGTCGAATATCCGCCTCGTGTTTGCCGCGGTCAAGGAGACAATCCTGCAGAACGCGCTCAAGGACTCGGGCATCCTCTAGCACTTACCCCGACCTCGCCTTCGCACCGGGGGGACCGCGCATTGCTATGCGGCCGCCTCTCCCGGTGCCTTCCTACACCGCAGCACTTCCTTGGGGGCAAAGCGGCGGCGTTCTCGGGAGTCGGGCGCACGGAGAGAGCCACACGTGGTGTCGGGGCCCCGTTGGGAGTGGGGGGGGCGGCGTGCGTCTGGATGCATTGTTGTACGAAAAGCTGGGCTTCTCTGTTTAGCACGGCGTTCTTGGGTGGGGGTCAGCGGGATCGAGCTATCGCTTTTTCATCTGAGTGGACTGCGGGGTGACGCCGTGGGTGTGGTGAGACAGGGGTGAATGTCTGGATGGGCGGGTATAATACCTGGTGGGGCAAAGGGCAGTCATTATCCATGAATGGGCAGGGGACGGTGTGCTGCGGCATGCTGGCGGTATGACTGGGAGGGCGGGGGCTTGGATGACGAAGGTAGGGGGAGGGTTGAGATACAATTGACCGGTAATGAGCGAGCGCTACTGTCCGATGTCTTCCCCTCCAGTTTGCGGCTCGCCAGTCCTCCCCTCATGACACGAGGAGATCATCATCGTGCTGTCGCCTGCGACCGGGTCGCCGGGTCCCGCGCGATCGGGGATCCATGTTGGGGGCGCTGGGGGCGTGCTCCACAACGTGCATGGGGGTGCTGAAACGGCCGGCCTGCATGAAGCTAGGAGGTAGGGCGGCGCTAGTAGGGAGGGTGACAGGAAACGGGGCTTGGCGGCTGGACAACGCCACGGCGTCGACGCAGAGGACGAGATCTTTGGGTCTTGGGCAGGACGACCGCACCGGCAGCGTCATGCCGAATATTGCGATATGGCATCGCCACCTGATGTTGACGCGGGCGTCTGCCGTCCGCGTCACGGCACGCCGGCGCCGGTACGTACACGTGGAGTGTCTGAGCCGCTGTTTGCCATTGTTACGCCGCAGCAGGCAGGCACGAGAGTCACCCCACAAACGGCGGAGGATGCAGAGACTTCGTCGTCGGCAGGTGAGGTCTTGACCTCATGCTCTTGTTACACGACCATCTCCCACTGTGGCAGGGCTTCGGGCGGCGGTCACACGAACCACGGCGGCAGGTTCGACGGCGATGCCACGAAGGCCGCCACTCTTTTCATCATTCACGCCCTTCACTATAGTCACCCACCTACTGCGGAGGATTGATGGCTTACTGACATTTAGATGCCGTGACCTACTTCTCTACCGAGCACAACGGCTCTTTGCAGTATCGCCACCCCGATGCCTCCCGATCTCAATCTACGAGCCCTGAACACCTCCCCCGTCGATCCGATCACGAAGCCATGGCCGGTCAAAGACATCGTCTACGTCGCCATCCTCGGCACCGTCATGCTGGCCGCCGTCCTGGAATGGCTTCTCTGGCTCCTCGCCTTCCTCTACTGCCTCATCAAAGCCTTCCAGAAGGCCGACCGCGAGCTGCGGTGGAGCACCCGCATCCTGGCTGTCCTGAACATGCTCTTCTTCGTCGCCATGAGATGCATCTTCCTGCCCATCATGTTCGTCACGCTGCCCCTGCCCGCCCGCATCACGCAGTACTTCCCCGAGGAGGTCGTCCGGGTCCTGCAGCTCTTCGCCTTCTGGGCTTTCGCCGGCCTGCTCACCATCCCCTGGCTCTTCTGCATCTACCAGCTGATCACGCACAACGTCGGCCGCTCGAAGCGGATCAAGACCGTGTTGGACGAGTACTCGGCACCCAAGGTGGTGATCGTGATGCCCTGCTACAACGAGGAACCTGCTGTGCTACTGCGGACTGTGAACTCGATCGTCAGCTGCGAGTACCCGCCCTCGTGCATGCACGTCTTCCTGTCCTTTGACGGCGACAAGGACAACGAGCTCTACCTCAACACCATCGAGCAGCTCGGCGTCCCCCTCGCCTTCGACACCTACCCGAAGAGCATCGACATCTCCTACCGCCAATGCCGCATCACCGTGTCCCGCTTCCCGCACGGCGGCAAACGCGCGTGCCAGAAGAAGACCTTCAAGCTGATCGACAAGATCTACGCCGACTTCCTGCGCCGGCACGACAACCTCTTCCTCTTCTTCATCGACTCGGACTGCATCCTCGACCGCGTCTGCATCGCCAACTTCATGTACGAGATGGAGCTGAAACCCGCCAGCAAGGGCAACATGCTGGCCATGACGGGCGTCATCACCACCACCACCGCCCGCAACACCCTCCTCACCGTGCTGCAGGACATGGAGTACATCCACGGCCAGCTCTTCGAGCGCGCCGTCGAGTCCGCCTGCGGCGCCGTGACGTGCTTGCCGGGCGCGCTGACCATGCTGCGCTTCTCCGCCTTCCGCAAGATGAGCAAGTACTACTTCGCGGATAAAGCGGAGCAGGTCGCCGACCTCTTCGATTACGGGAAATGCCATCTGGGTGAGGATCGCTGGCTCACGCACCTCTTCATGATCGGCGCCAAGCGGCGGTACCAGATCCAGATGAACACCGGCGCCTTCTGCAAGACCGAGGCGGTGCAAACGTTCGCCAGCCTGCTGAAGCAGCGCCGCCGCTGGTTCCTGGGCTTCATCACGAACGAGGTCTGCATGCTCACCGACCTCCGCCTCTGGAAACGGTACCCCTTACTCCTCATCATCCGCCTAGGCCAGAACACGATCCGCACCACGGCCCTGCTGTTCTTCATCATGGTCCTCGCCCTCCTGATCACCTCGCAAAGGGCCTCCAGCCTCCCCGTGGGCTTCATCGCCGTCTCCCTCGGCCTCAACTGGGCGCTGATGCTGTTCTTCGGGCTCAAGCTCGGCCGGCTGAAAGTCACGCTCTACCCGCTCATGTTCGTCCTCAATCCCTTTCTCAACTGGATCTACATGGTCTACGGCATCTTCACCGCGGGGCAGAGGACGTGGGGCGGGCCGCGCGCGGACGCGGGGAAAGCGGACGAGAATACCACGCCCGCGCAGGTTATTGAGAGGGCGAGGCAGGGGGGTGATGAGCTGAATGTTGTGCCCGAGACTTTTCGGCCGGCGGTCCGGGGGCAGGGCATGGGGCATCTACTGCCGAGCGAGAGTATCTACGGCCGGTTCGCGCCGGCGGAGGTGCTGCCGGGGGGCTGGTACCGGCAGGGTGGCGCGTCGGCGTCGGGGTCGATGTACGGGGAGCGGGCGCCGTGGGCGGACGACGATCTGCCGTCCGCGCGTGATGGCGTGCGGGAGAGCTTTGAGTCGGCGGGGTCGGGGGCGTCAGTGCAGTTGCCGCGGAGGGTGGAGACGGTGTTTGATGATCCGCGGGCTGCTCTGAGAGCGTATGAGTGCCGGACGGACCACGCGCCCGCCGATGATGGCGAGAGGCGCCACGGCGGGATGGCGCGGCGCGGGGCTGACGGTGTCTCCGCTGGCGCGCCGCTGGATCTTGCGCTAGGGAGGGAGTACGCCGCCTCCATCGCCTCCGAGGCGTCGGATTCCTCGGTCACGCTGCACTTCGACATCCCCAAACGCATGCCCCCGGCCCCCGGATGGACCTCGGGTGAGGGGCCGCACACCAGTCACACCACACGCAAACCCCAGCAACCCAACCCCACCGTCGTGGCCCCGCCACCTTCCCATCGACCCGGTGCCCGCGCTTTCGGCGGCGGGCGACGGGGGAACCGGGATCAGAGCCCGCTGGCTCGGAAGAGCTTCACGCGGCTTGCTAGCCCGCCACCTACGGAGACGGCGATGACGATGACGGCCGCGGACGTCATTGAGCTTGAGCGGTTAGTGGCCGCGCGGTCGTCGGGGGAGGCGGAGCGGAGGGGAGGTCGAGGGAGCCGCAGGCTGGGCAGGCTAGGCAGGGGAGGAAGTTGAGTAAGCGGCCTCGGGGGAGTGGGCCGGGGTCGCGGGGCTGAGGGGGGCGAGGGGGGCTGGGGGGGCCATTGGTGTTGGGCTCAAGCCGTTGGGTTACAGGAAGAGGGCGATGTCGGTGCTGGGCAGGACGAGTGCTGCACTCTGCGAACATCTACAGGGGATGCTGATGGCGCTTGCCACCATTGCACATATCGACTGGCCCGCTAGACTGGGGAGAGAAGCCAGCTGCGTCCCCTGCACCTCAAAAGCCAAGCCCTGGCAGGTACTGGCCCAGTGTATCGAGGAAAGCCTCCCGGTGTTTGCGAGTCATCGAGCCCACCATAGCCGTCGTACAATCCTCCATCATACATGTACACCCCCATCCACTGTTCCTACACACCCCCCACTAACACCAAGTAAACACGGGACTCTTACTCTTGACCATCTCAATCCGCTCCACAATCACCTTCCGCCGATGCCCCTCGCTCTCCCCCACGGCCGCGTACCCCAGGTCCCCGTCCCCGTCCTCCCCGTCGTCCTCCTCCGCCGTGCTCCGCCGCCGGTGCATAGTGAGACTGAACCTCCGCCGTGGATCCGGCGACCGCCGCCGCGACGGGCGCGCGAGATCGTGGCTTGCGCGCGAAGCGGGGGGAGGATGACCTTGCGTGGCGGAGCGCGTACGCGCGGGGCGGGAGACGGACTTGGAGGGCGTGGATCCCGCGGCGCCGTTCTGGGCGCGGGTGAGTTCCGGCGCGGAGCGGTGCAGGTCCGCGCTGCTGCCGCTCTCGCGGCTGACGTTGAACGGGCTGCCCCGCGCCGTCGTCTGCTGCTGCTGCTGCGGCTCCGGCGAGCTGGAACCGAGGACGTCATGATGGTGCAGCGGGCCCCGAGCGGGTGCGCTGGCGAGCGCGGCCGAGATGTCCATCTCCTCCTCCTCGACCTCCTCGATCGCCTTCGGGCGCGGGGCAGCGGCGCCGCCGATCCCGAGGCTCGCCGCGCCCGCCACCCGCCGCATCTCCTCGCTCGGCCGCACCATGGGCACCGCGACGGGGACCTCGACCACGTCGTCCCAGACCAACACGCGACTGCGCCTGGTCAGCTCCAAGGGCCCGTGATCGGCTGTCTTGAGCGCCTCGACGACATTCCACGCCTGGCCCTTCATCACGGCCATCTGGCGCGCGTACATGCGCTCCTGGAAGTCCGCGTCGATCTCGAAGCACCGGCGCAGCAGGATCTGCGTCTCGTGCCACCAGTCCTTGGACGTGAGGAGGGGGAGGAAGTGCGCGCGCGTCGCGGCGGAGAAGGGCCGGCCGATGAGGGCGACGGGGAGGAAGAGCCAGCCGAAGGGGTAGGAGCGCCAGGCGTCCGGATGCTTCCAGGGCCAGGAGAGGGAGTTGTCGATGGCGCCGACGTGGCAGGTGGCGGTTTCGGCCGCGGGTGAGGGGGAGGTGGTCATGCTGTCGCTGGGGCGGAGGTAGCCATCGGTGTCCGCGTGCGGTTTCCCTCCACTCTCGCCATCCGTGCGTCCATCACTCTTCGGCGGCTCCATGACGAGCCGCGCGGACTGCGTGTGCTTGTCAATCCGGATCATCCAGTTGTCCGTCCCGCGATCCGTGTTCCGCATCACATAGTCCAGTATCACCAACTTCTCCAACTCCTCCCTGAAGCTCTGCTGAAGCGCCTCGGTCCAGAACTCCTCCCTCCCGCGACTCGTGCCCCGGCTCGCGAAGCCCATCGTCTCCTCCTCATCCGTCTCCACCTCCGTCCCGGGCCTGCACCCCTCCGCCCAGCGCCGCCGCCGCTTCTTCCGCGGCGGGACCGATGGTGTTCGACTACTCTGGTCCGGCCAGGGATGTTCCCGAAAGAACTCCGTGGCGCCCTTATACCCCTTCAGAAACACCTGGAACGACCCCTGCTTCTCCGGCAAGGGCTTGCGCTTCCGATAGAACGCCCGCCGCTCCCAGAAATCGTAGTGGAAGCTCTTACTGCTCAAGCTCACAACATCCGTGTACGGCACCAGCCCCGTGCGCAGCTGGCAGTCGAGCACGTACGCCGCGGCCTCGGAGACGTAGGAGAGATTCGGGATCAGCATCGCGCGGCCGAAGGCGAAGGGGAAGAGGTTCCGGTGGATCCACTTCGTCCACTTGGGGTTCTTATTCGCGTAGGGTTCCTCGTCCTTGGGCTTGAAGACGCCGAGGACCTTGCCGCTGGTGTTGCGCGCGAAGTAGGAGCCGCTGGAGCCCTGCGAGATGAGGAGCGGGTGCATGCCCAGCTCGATCGCGGTCCGCACGCTCTCCACCTGGTCGTCAAACTCCATCTTGGACAAGCGCTCCGCGCCCGAGTCGTGGGCGTCGTTGTCCAGCTCCTTCTTCGTCGCGGGCCGCATACCCTCCGGGGCCTGGAAGACGGAGCTGTAGATCTCCAGGTGCTCCTCCTGCGCGCTCTTGCCCTTGACCCGCCGGATCGTGAAGCGCTCCTTGATCTCCTCCGCCCAGCGCTCGAGACGGAGGTTCAGGGCCTTGATGTCGACGCCGCTGTTGGTTCGTCTTCGGCGGGTCCGGGTGCGGGACGGGGAGTCGGGGGTGTGCGGGAGGTGCATCCGCTCGCTGCGGGGCTGGGTGTGGATGGGTGCGTAGTTCGGGGTGGAGGAGGAGAGGGTGGGGGGGGGGTGGAGGTAGTCATCTTGGTCGAGGTCGTGGTCGGAGTATGGTTGGGTGTCTGCGTCTTCTTCCTCCTCTTCCTCAGCTTGGACTATACGGGTGTAGCCTGACGTGGCTGGACGGCTGCGCGGCATGGCGAAGGAGACGGTGTGCTCGGACGATCATATCATCTACTGATACTGCTGTGATGTTGACACTGCAGCTCCCTGATGACGGAAAGCTTGGCTGCGGCTAGGTGGGGCTCTGCGGGCGCGCGGGCGCGGATCTGGGGTTGCAGATCCCGATTTTAGCGTGGAACGTTAATCTGCATGGAACAAACGCACGAGTTCGGAGAGGAGCGAGCTGGGAGTTGAAATGATCCTTGAGTCGGCAGAGTGTAGTGTGGAGGCTGATGAAAGGTCAGCAATACCTACGATATGTGATGTGAGAATGTGTGGCGAAAGGCGAGCGGAGTTGATCGGCTGCATGTCATCGAAATGAGCTGGTCCGGGCAGATGCAAGGACCGTGTTATCGAGCCCCCTATCGCTCCGCGAATGTTTTTGTCCCGTGAGATGAGTTGCGTAGGAATCGATGTACATGCCGTCTATCACATCGCTCGAGTGTATAGCCAGTGGACCACGCTTCTGCCCTCACTGATCCATCTACACCCTCTTGTTGTTCGCTCATAAGCTCCACCAAGACCCGTTCATCAGATCAAGTCCCCCACTTCCCGCCTCGAGAACGTCCATACGACGCGTCGCCATTGACTTCGATCGAGCATCCCGCACACCATACAATTCCTCAATGCTCTCTTTCGCCGTCCCCAGTGTGCAGCAACACTTCCCGCCCGCTGTTCCCTCTCCCTTCGCCAGCCACGGCTCCTCCACCCCAGCAGAGCAGGACACTCGCCGAGACAGTGCGCACCAATACGACGGCCTCACCAGACTCTCCGTGCCGTACGCGCCAGCGCCGCAGCGGACATACCAGAGCCAGGCGCAGCGATCATTCAGTGGTGGGGTCGCGGACGCCTCATCGTCGCCGGCGCTGTCGGCATTGGCGGCATTGGCTGCGAGTGCCCCGACTGCATCAATCACCAGTGGCACGAGGTGAGTACACCCAGACACACGTGAAGGACGGATGGTGTTGCACGCAAGTCACGATACAGCTTCTGCTCGCTGCTCTCGGGCTCTCCAAGCTGCCCAACACGGCTAGCTTCGGGAGGAAGCGTCGGGATCGCGCCTGCCTTATCACGGACTCGTACTGACCGTCTTCTCAACGCGCAGCACTCGCTCCTCCACCCCCAACAGCGCCATGAACGGCTCGCAGTACGCGCCTGCAGCCACAGCCGGCGGGCAACAAACTGCCCAAAGCGGACCGGTATGTATTCATCCATCCGAGTACCTACACGCTTAAAGCCGGCTTGCATCTAGAGCTTGGGAAGCCGATATCGATAACAGCCCCCGGAACATCCCAAGCCGTTCGCACGCATCCCGCGCTCATCGCTGACTCGTTCCCAGCCCGTCTGCCAGAACTGCGGCACCTCCACCACCCCACTATGGCGCCGCGACGAGTCCGGCGCCGTGCTGTGCAACGCCTGCGGCCTCTTCCTCAAACTCCACGGCCGCCCGCGGCCCATCTCCCTCAAAACCGACGTGATCAAGAGCCGGAACCGCGTCAAGGCCTCGCAAGCCCGGAAGCGCGATAGCCAGGACGGCACGCTCCTCGGCCTCCCCCAACCACCTCCCCTTCCGCCGTCGCATGCCGGAGGGCTCGCAGCCGCGCACCCGGATCTCGCGCACGCCGGCGCGCTCCCACCACCGTCCGCACACCCGTACCCCGTCGATGGGCTGCCCCTGCGTGCGCCGTCCCCGGGTTCGCTGTCGCGGAGTAATACCCCGAGTGGCTCCGCCCACCACGCCAGCGGCAACCCGAATATCGCGCCCCAGCACATCTTCGACACCGTCTCCCTCGCGCCCGAGTTCCACGATCCCTCGCTCACCGCCACCGCGTACCGACCCGCGTCACCCTCCCCGAACGGCGCCAACGGGCACCACCTCGAACACCCCACTTCGCTCTCCTACGACGCGCTGCTGGCGCAGAATGCGCATTTGCGGACCAGGGTCAGCGAGCTGGAAGTCATCAACGGTCTCTTCCGTGGGCGCGTCGGGGAATTGGAGGTCAGTGAGCAGGAGGCGCGGCGGAGTGAGCGGTGGAAGGAGGAGGAGATCCGGCGGTTTAGGGGGGAGTTTGAGGCGGCGGAGCGGCGGCTGGAGGGGCTGCGGGGACGAGTCGTGGAGTTGGAGGAGGGAGGGGCGAGTCCGGGGAAGAGGAAAAGAGTGAGGGTCGATGGGCCTGAGGGTAAGGAGGAAGGGGAGGGTGGGTTGAGGGGTGGGGGTTTGCATGAGAGAACTGGGGCTTGGGAGAGGACGCCGGATACTAGGCGGAGGGAGAGTAACTTCATGATGCCTTGACGAGGAATATACTTGCGCAGCCCGGGGATGTCTGACCGGCGCAAGCAAGAACGCAAAAAAGGGGGCAGGGGTTAAGGCGCGTCGATTAGAGATACCACTTGCGCAGGCACTTATTGATAATGTTGTTCAACCTCGAAGCGAGACGGGTCTCATGAGATTCAGGAGGCGGCAGGTCGTCGATCGGAGTTATCAGCTGCTCCTCGGCCACAAGCACATCGCTGACCGTACGTCTGGACTCGCGCGCGGTAAGCTGCGACGATGAGATCGCCTTGGAGATGGTGGGTCACGGGTCACCCCTCGCCCCGTGAGGCGGTGCGGAGTGCGGACAGGTGTCAGCCACGGCATCGAGGAACAAAGGTAGGTTGGTCAACCGTGTTTCGAGCTCGCGCTCATGTCCATTCTTTTGGCATGTGACAGTCGCGCACCCCCTACGGATCTAGCCGAACGCGCGATCTTGGCCCCCAAACGCCACTCCCCGGATCGTGACTCCATCGATTCTGTCTCCCCTGGTCCCCCTCTGCATACATCCATTCATGATATTGAACGCCGACCCCGAGTCAGCTGTGCAGCATGTTTTCTCCGCCATCTGCGTGATCCAGTGCCATCATCCTCGGCGTCTGAAAGAAGCCCCGCCCGGACCTAGTGTGATCATCATCGCCCTCGCCACCACTCCAGTACGCGATCCAACTCCACCGATGGTATCGCCTTGAGGCCCGTATCGAAGGCAGGTGAGGCGCGCAGTCGGGGGAACGCGATGAGTGCGTGGAATCCGGCGGCGCTGCTCGACCCGAAGGCGGCCGCGAGGGAGAAGGGGAAGAAGCGGAATCCTAATTACGGTGCGTTCACTTCATCTTTCACATTGTCTTTGAATCGACTTCAGTTGCGTCTGTTGGTCGAAAGTGGTCAGCTTGGTGGTGATCACGCGCCCAGACCTGCTCTGGAGGTGCTCCGTTTGGTGGTTCATAAGCACTCGAGCTGCTCGGTTGCTGTCGATTGGGATCTGCATCTTGACATCGACATCAATTGCGACTTTGACGTTGGTCGTGAACGACCACCTTTGCTCTGCACCTTGCACATCACGGAACCCTTTCCTCCTTTGGTCCAATACACACCCGACATCATCTGGCGCACACGCCGCGATCGACGATGTTCAATGGACTCAAGCTTGGGGCCTTTCCAAGCTTCCGCTTCGGACAGCAGTCGCCTCCAGCGGCGCCGGAAAATGCGCAGCCGCCAGAGTCTGCGAGTCGCTTCTCCGTGCACCAGATTCAAGACCAGCACTCTCCGCCAGCTCCGCCAGGCACCATCAACCCGCAGCACTTGCTCTCGCACGCTCACCCCATCACCCAGCGGGCCGGCTTTCAACAAGCTGCGCCAGCCGAGCACTTCTCCTCCATTCCTTCGTGGCCATCATCGAGCATTCCGCAGTATACCGTCGCGTACGATCTGACTGGAGCAGGCCCGAAGCAGTCCCGCAAACCGGCTCCCACGACGCCAACCCCGGCCTCGCCGAGTGCCAAGCTCACCCGAGCCGATCTACCCACGTGGTCCCCGAGTGTCCTGCTCAACCGCCCCAATGCCAAGCATGAAGCCCCAGTCACCGCCACCAACGGTGACAGCGAGCCGGACGCTCCCAGCGAAGCTCCAGGCACGAGTCAATTTCTGCACGCTCTGCAGCATACGGTGAACCGCGACTCCGTCCCTCAGCGCAAGCGCAAATCCGAAGCCCGCGACGACGAGGATGGATCGCCGGAGCAGAAGAAGCCCAAGTCGACTTTCAGCGGCATCGCTAAGGGCGGTGTCATCAGCGAGCACATGCGCGCCGAGCGAGAGAAGGCCGCCGCAGCTGCCGGCCCCGCGCCCATCGATCTCACGGCCGACGACGATGGCGATTTGGTCTTCATGGGCGAGACCCAGAAGCCAAGCGTGTCCGAGGAGAATAGAGAGGTATGTCTTGGTATGATTCAGGGGAAGGCGAACTTCTCGCGCATCCCTGTCTACACCGAGAAGGCCATGAACGCGATAGGCAAGGAAAGCTGGCCTCGACTCAAGCTCGGCTTCCGGCGGGGCGTCGAGAACGTGCTCAACAACAAGATCGAGCTTCTGGACAAGCAGCAACGCCTGGTAGGATATGTCGAGTTGAAGGTTGCTGCGGCGCTCGTCCAGCTCCTCGATGGGCGCGAGAAGAGCAAGTTCCGCATCACCATCTGGCTCGCGTCGTGGCCCCGGCGCAAGGACGACAGGTGCGGGCAGCATATCTCGAAGAATCTTGACATTCAGATGATGCTGTTCGCGCCGCGCAAGCACAAGACCATGATTGGCAACTTCTTGTCGCAGAGGCAGCTCTTTCTCACCAGCACGCGCGGCTTGCAGAATGGCTTGGAGGAGGAGAACCCGCATGTGCCTACCAACTTCGGTGGCAATCGCCGGCCACAGTCGCAAGCTATGCAGGCCGTCTCTCAAATCGTCCGTGACCCAACTGAGATCCGCCGAGAGGCAATGGGCATGTTTGACAAGATGGTCAAGCACGAGGATCTGGCGGAGATGGAGGCCGATGCCAGCATCATCAAGACAGTCCTTCTCCCTCATCAGAAGCAGGCGTTGCAGTTCATGATGGAGCATGAGCACATGGATTCACCCGAGGCGGCGGAGGAGTCGAGCTTCTCACTGTGGAAGAAAGGGGTCAATGCGCGAGGCCAGGATATCTGGACCCACATCATCACTCAGATGGTGCTCCCCAATAAGCCGGACCCTGTATACGGTGGGATCCTCGCCGACATGATGGGCCTGGGCAAGACTCTCAGTATCTTGTCGCTCATCGCTCAGACGAAGCGTGAGGCCAAGGCCTTCGGCGAGATGGAAGCGCCGCCGCAATCCGAGTTCCTCCAGCGTAATGCGAAGACCACACTGATCATCTGCCCGAAGTCCGTCATGTCGAATTGGATGGAGCAGATCAAGATCCACGTCAAGGCCAACAAGCTCACCTACTACAGCTACCACGGCGCGAGCAGGCATCAGGATCTCGATGAGTTGGCGCAGTACGACATTATCCTCACGACGTACGGCACATCGGCGGAAGATATGAAGGCAAAGGACAAGGCGCTCTTCTCCGTGAACTGGTTCCGCGTCGTCCTCGACGAAGCGCACTCGATCCGCAACCAGAACACGCGAGTCTCGAAGGCCTGCATCGAGCTCGCGGCTGAGCGACGCTGGGCGGTGACCGGCACACCGGTGCAGAACGGTCTCAACGACATGGGCGCGCTGGTCAAGTTCCTGCGCCTGTACCCGTTCGACAACAGCACGGTGTGGAACCAGTACATCATCGTCCAGCTCAAGAGCGGCAACACCGATGTCATCGCGCACCTGCGCATCCTGGTCGACAGCATCACCCTGCGTCGACTCAAGGACAAGATCGGGCTGAAGGAGCGCGAGGAGATTGAGTCACACCTCGAGTTCTCGGAGGCGGATCGCAAGATATACGACAAGATTGCTGGGCAGTCGAGTAGGGACATGATGTTGATGACTGGCGGCAAGACGGCGATGAAGGGCAAGGCGTACGCGCATATGCTGCGCCTCATCGACCGCATGCGTCGGTTCTGCGCGCACGGGTTGGACATGTTCAATGATGAGGATCGCAAGCAGATCGCTGAGGGCATGGATCCGGATAACGCGATCGCCATCGACCTCGGGGACGAGAGCGACGAGGCCTTTGAATTCGTCGGCAAGACACAGGCGTATGAAACCCTCCAGCTGCTGAATGAGACTGATGCGGACCGCTGTGAGAAGTGCGGGAAGAAGCTACTCGACACGCAGTCGGATGTCGAGGGCAACGTGGACGTTAGTGGTGACGAAGAGAGCAGCGACAGCGAGGACAGCGGCGCGACCAAAGGCGACGAGATCCTCGGCTACCTCAACCCCTGCTACCACGTCATCTGCCCGGGCTGCAAGGATGCCTTCCTCACGCAAGCACGCGAGTCTTTGACGCAGGACCAGCGTCATGTTTGTCCCTGCTGCGATGGCTACGTCCGCCTCGGCCTCTTCGAATTCCAGCGGGCGGACCTGCAGGCGTACCTCGAAGAGAAGAGCGCGAAGACGAAGAAGCGCAACGGCCGCAAGATCTGGGACGAGACGAACTACAACGAGCCGTCGGCGAAGGTGATGGCGCTGGTCACGGACCTGCAGAAGATCGCCGCCGAGTCCGAGCCGCTGGAGGAGCTGGGCGAGCCGCCGATCCGCAGCGTGGTGTTCAGCCAGTGGACCTCCTACCTGGACCTCATCGAGGTCGCGCTCGAGGACCACGACATCGGCTTCACGCGCCTCGACGGCACGATGTCCATCGGGCAGCGCACGCGCGTGCTCGAGCAGTTCAAGACGGACCCGCAAGTCGCCGTCATCCTCGTCTCCATCAAGGCCGGCGGGCAGGGGCTCAACTTCACGGCCGCGAGCAGGGTGTTCATGATGGAGCCGCAGTACAATCCGGGCGTGGAGCAGCAGGCCATTGACCGCGTGCACCGGCTCGGGCAGAACCGGGATGTGCTGATCACGCACTATTTCATGACTAATACGATTGAGCAGAAGATCCAGCAGCTGCAGAAGCGGAAGGAGGACTTGGCCAAGTTTACGCTGGAGAGGAAGATGGGGAGGATTGAGGAGGCGAAGGCGAGGATTGATGGGCTGAGGGACCTGTTCAGATGAAGGGGGATGCAGGTGTCTAAGAGACCTTCGCCAGCAGCAGCGACGGTCGCGACGAGTGATGGCGGTGTGCAATTGACGTCGCCATCTCCTCGAGCGATGCGGCCAGGCGAGCGGCGGAGCTGGGTAAGGGTGTGGCCCTGGACACTGCTTGTAGCTGAACATACCAGCACCGAGCGAGGAAGCGGGTCATGCTAGACGCACGCGCCAGCTCGCGTGCAGTCGACATAGCATACATGTATCCATATTATGCAGCCAAACTCCTCATAATGCTTACATGGCTTGCGCCAGTCCCCTAATGTATTGGCACGCAACGAGATCGATGCCACGCCACCCTGGATTGAGATGGACTCTCACAGCTTCACTGATTGCTCCGTGGCGCAAACTTCCGGATGCTGTCGCAAAACGCCGCGACCTGCCAGCCCCAGGCTTCCTCGGCTTCCCTCCCCGTGCTCAAGCTTAGAAAGGGACTGATGTGGTTATGCCCAATCATCCAGTCCACCGCGAGTGCGCCGCGGCTCTCGTTGTCGTGCATGCGCAGCCACTCCTCGAGGAAGTCATCGCGCGGCCGCAGGATCTCGTCTTCGGGGTCGAGCTCGCCATTGAGCACGAGGAGTCGTGTGCCGCCGGCGACGAAGTCCAGTGGTGCTTGCTGTGATCGAGCAGTCTTCAGCAGGCCGAGAGGAGCATTCGTGTCGAAGTCGCCGAAGTAGGCCTCCAGGACTTTTGCCCGGGTCTCGTGTGCGGCGGCGAAGTGGAAGGGGACAGATAGTAGGATGGCGCCTCGCAGCCGCGTATCGTCGCCAGTGAGGACTCTGCGCCTCGTCTCCGCGAAGTCCGGGTGCAGCAAGAACGTCGCGAGGTGGATGCCGCCGGCGCTGTTGCCCATGATGTACAGATCCATTGGGTCCCCACCCAGCTCGGGTTGATGGCCGGAGATCCAGTCGACTGCGAGCGCAATGTCCTCGCCGCCCGAAGGGAAGTTCGCTCCGTGAGACATCAGGCGGTAATCCGCAACCACCACTGTGTAACCAAAGTTCAACGCGAAGAAAGCGCCCACATTGGCGTGCACGAGGTCGTCTGGGATGGCAGGTAGGGACTTGGCGCCTTGCACCAGGCCTCCGCCGTACTCGAACACCAGTACGGGTCGTCTGCCATTGATGAGGCTCGGCTTTGGCGGATGGTAGACGTCCAGCTGCTGTCGCTCGTGCGGGCCGTAGACGAAGGTCTCTCGCTTGACGGACTTGATCTTCGCCGCATTCTGCTGGAGCAACGGGGCATAAATCTTGAATGTTGGGCCTACGATCTGCTCGATCGATTTTCCGAGGGCCGGGAGTTGATCCATGATGGCCGATCCGGTCTGCAGAAGCTATATGTACGTTATCCTAGCAAATCAAGATAGTATCTGATGGTAGAGGTCACCGATATTGCAGACAGACGGCGAGAGTCAACCGTACCACCGAATCGATAAGCTGGCCGGTTTCCATCATCAACGGAGTCACGGAGTATTGTCCTCCCGTACGCAGATGCCGGGCCGCGCAGAGGCACAGCGGCAAGATTCTCGGCTCTGTCGAGACACTCAAGCTTTTGAGCCAAAGTGCAAGCAGTTTAGGGCTCGCGTGCCGTGGCCGGATGGGTGCGACGGAGGGCCATATATACCAAAAGCTCATAATTCAACCTCGCGTTTCCAGCTTTGCGTTCGTCTGTTCTAGCACTCTATAGCATGCTGTTCTAGCACTCTACAGCATGCTCTATTACATATAGCGCGTGGCATAAGCGCTACCGAATAGCGAGGGCTCGCTGTTCCGTGCTTTAATCGTGTTCCGCTACTAACCTCGTCGTCGCTAGTCTCGTATAGCTTCGCTGACAGCTTCGCTACCGCACTCGCTCCAATGCCATAGACTATTAAGTATGTTGGCTATAGTGTCGCCCTGTTACATGCGAGGCCATAGCCTATTTACGTGCGAAGCCGCCGCGAGGCTTACATTAACTTTATATTACTCTGTTTATATACTCTCTTAATGCAACACCTTCCTATTGTTATAATCGCGCTAGTTACATATAAGTACTTAGCCCCTATACCTTCGTAATTATTAGAACAAGTTAGCGTAAGTCGTAGCATTAGTAGCCACTACAACAGCTACCGCTATAGCCATTACTAAGTAAGCAATATAGCCACCCTATAGAGGTATACTTTTCCTACCTAATCCCTCGATTCGCTACTAATTCGCTATAGCCTCGCTGAATTCCGCCGGCCGGAAACCCAAGACACGTCGAAATTCTAGTACTATTCGTAGGAGGCATAGGATAAGCTAAAGAGTACGGTGCTAGCGGTGCCTACTAATAAGTAGAAGGCGAAGCTAGCTATACTCCGTAAGATTGATCACGCTAGTCGGATTATAGAGACGGACGATAGCAAGGCTGCTACGTATCTATACGCCTATTGCTTAAGGGAGAAGCGTAGTAGTAGGCTAATCGTAGTAGACGCGTGCTCGGTGTTTGCGAGCCGAGTAGATAAGGCTTATGCTAATTGCAAGCGCAATTAGCGAGGGGGCTACGCGGCTAGTATGGCGGTTACGGAGGCTTCGGTGCCGGTAGAGGAGTAGCTAGTATAGTAGGCGCTACGTACTAAAGAGCTAGATAAGACGGTTAGCGAGCTTGTTAATCGGATCGACGAGCTAAGGGGCGAGGTTGCTAGGCTACGTACTAAGGTTACTAGGCTACGTAACGAGAGGGCTAGCGAGATGCAAGGGGTAGTCTAAGGGGTAGTAGGAGGGGATAATGCGGCGCTAGAGCTACGTAATAAGGTAGTAGAGATATAGCACTTAGAGTTGGCTAATCGCTAGGAGATAGCGCGTCTCCTACGGATGCTTAATACGCAAGGGGAGATAATCGATACGTAGAGCAAGATTAACTAGGCTAACTTCGAGGAGATTATAAAGCTAAAGAGAGCTTAATATAGATAGCGCGAGTCGTACCGCGAGGCGGCCGCGAGGCTGCGAGAGACATTAATTGAACTTGCTAAGCTAAGCTAATACTACTTCCCGCTATTGTTACCTATCGCTTGTACTATAATCGCGCTACGAGGCAGCCGCGAGGCGATACCTACCCTATCTAACGCCAATACTAAGTAATGCCGCAAGCTGTCGCTTTAGCCTATTATACCGCGTATAGTATTGCGGCTAGCCGCGAGGCTACCTACGAGGCGCTACCTATCTAGCTTCGAGAGCGCCCTCCTTGTTATCCGATCTGTCGGTTTAACAACCGCTACCTTCCTCTAACGCTTCGGCTTTACCGGCTTAGTAGTAGGTAGCTCTACTTTCCGCTTACTCTGCTTCGTCTACTTACGCATAGTAGCTACCTTATTATGCATACCCTATATAGCCTATAAGTCCTCTAGCACTACGCTACTAAGCTCGCTTAATGTACGCTTCTCCGACTACGGCTCCGGCTTCGGCTCTAGCCCTAACGATGCTAGCCTACTAGTGATCTTCGACGGCGAGGCAGGCTTATACTTAATAGCTTTCGTAGGCGAGGGCTTCGTAGGCGAGGGCTTAGGCTTAACTAGTATGTTAGCAAGTTTAGTTAGATCGACTACCTTCTTTCTTTAGTCTAGTAGGTCTAGTAGCTCATCTTCCGACGTTGCCTACGACGGCTCGATGCTCTTATGCGGGCGCTAACTCTCGGTAGGCCTCGTGCGCTCTAGTGCCTACGGTTGAGGGGGGTTAGGCCGAAAGTCGACGTCCCGTTAGATAAGGATCTTAACGTTCTTGCCTTGCTTGCCGCTGTCGAACTTCATCTACTAATCGTCGAGGGTGTCGGTAGTACTAGCCTCGCTAATAAGAGTGGCCGTCTAGCCATCAATACTAGGCTCCGTAATAAAGAAGTGCGCTATGTAGCCTTATAGGCTACGAGGATAGCGAAAGGCATAGCTTAGTGACTTCTAGAGGAGATAATCGATTAGATCATCGTAGGAGTACTTAAATAAGGACTCGCGGAATCCATAGAGCTAGCTTACAACCTCTTTAGCATCTTCGTAGATAAATACCTTAACGCTATCCTCTACAATCTACACTTACTAAGTAAATAGCGTTACCTTGTACTTGTACGCTTTGTCGATAGCCTTCTTGGCAATAGTAGCGGCGAGATAAGGGGGCTAGGCGGACTTGGCACGTTAAGTAGAGACCTAGCGTACTATGGCTATGACCGATCTAGCATTTGGCGTAACACTAAGACGCTAGCGATCGAAAGCGTTGTTGCGGTTCGCCTCTACGAGAGCCTAATGCGGTATCGAGGTAAATAAGCGAAGCCCTATAGCCGGGGCCTAATGTAGCCTAGCTAGAGCACCGATAGCGTAAGTCGATGCGGCTAATAGGGTGGGATAACGGTATTGCTCGGTGGACGGAGCGATCGCTTCGCTAACGCTTCGCTATAAGCCTCGCACCGCCGGCGGGCCGAGAGGATACTCTAGCCTGCCGTTAGGCCTACGGGCAGCCGAGACTACGTAAGGATCTACTCCGGAAGCACGTATAGATCTAGCCTCGCTGCCGCCTCGCTGCGAGCTTCGCGTAGTTAATGATGCGGCGGGTGTATCTAAGTCGCGACTAGTTAATAGATTTAATGTAGCCTACTTCTAGGGGTTCTTCTTGCTATAGGCCTTATAGTAGTTGTCGTCTAGGCACTGTATGTTATGTTTAACACTAGTTCGTAGGTAGAAGCTACCCTAATTGTTCGTTATATCGTCTAGTCGCGGAAGGGAGCCCGTTAGCGGTATAGAGGGGGAGGGGGGCGGGGGGGCGTTAGGCTCAATAGCGAAGGCGGCGTGTACTAGAGGCGTATGCTAGAGGCGTGTACTAGAGGCGTGTATACTATAAACTAAGTAGAAGAGGCGGCTGTAAGTTAAATAAGCAGTGTGGACAGGCTAGACGAAGGGGAGGATAACAGCTTATTATTAGTACGGGCAGCCTATCTTTAAGCGCGTCGCGCCGGTAGCTAGAGTGACACAAACCTCCGTGTTTATGCGTTGTTAATGCGCTACGGTTATATAGCACTATGTATCAAGCCCGGATTAAGTAGCTCCTTATCCTCTAGCCCCTACATTGGCCCCCCCGCGGCGGCATTAACTTGACGGAGGCGCTCTATATCATCGCGTAATCCAGCGTTAACACGGTAGAAGTTCTCTAGTTCGATAGGCTTTGTAGACTCCTTAAGGACTAGCTTAAAGCCGAGGTCGATGTAATGCTAGATTGCCTCGCGAAGAGCTAGATAGGCCTAGCGATGAAGCCGATTGCCGTCTACGTCGAATTCTCCGCTAGCGAGCGGTGTTAGGTAGCCAACACTAGACAGATACTAAGTGCACTAGTTAAGAGTTGCTGCTAGAAGATATTCTTCGGGGTCTAGTCTACTAGTTAGCATAGGTTTCTTAAGAAGCTACGCACGAGGCACGCGCGAGGCACGATCAAGTAGTAGCTTGCTACAAGTCCTCGAGCCTTTTCTTCCGCGCTTGCGACGTAGGCGAGGCACCTAGCGAGGCGTGTTGCGAGGCTATACGTACCGAAACTAGCTACATCGTCCATTATATCCCGTAGCCTCTAAGGGTCGATTGCTATACTACATTGCTAGCCGCCGGAGAGCTAAGGATAGAAGTATAGGGTATATAGCTTGCTAGCAACGACGTAGTCGGCCTACTTGCGGATGTCGTGTCTAGCCTATAGGTCGGCATAAGAAAGAGCGGTAGATCGGATAATTGGCATATATACTACGAGGAAGGCGATGCGGTAGGCAATGCGGTCCTTGTTAAACTCTCTAGCTCTACTAAGCTCTTTAAAGTGCTCCCGCTAGCGACGCAAGGCCGACCTTAATTGCTAGTTCTACTAGGCCTCGATGCGCTAGTTCTTCTTACTTGTGCCGTACCGGAAGCAATTACCGAACTATAGCGGCTAGCTATTATCGCGCGTGCGTAGCTCGCTACTAAGGGTAAGGTAGGCGGCGGCTACAAGCTTAGTCTCCGAGCTACGGTTAGATCGGATGATCTGCGGAATATAGCCTATGCTAGCGACAGTACATAGGTACTAGGTAAGTACGGATACCTAAGATCTACCGCTAATGCCAATATACATCTAGATAATGTAGCGTAAATAGACGTCAATTGCAGCATAGATTTAGATCCCCTAGTACTCTAGCTTATAGTGCCTATCTATTAACTAGTAGTAATTCGGGCTAGGGACGGCAATGGCGCCTCGATAAAGCTTCGCGCGGCGCCTCCGTACGTTAACGCCCTCCGGATTTGCGAGTCTAGCAGCACAGTATAGACGGTCCCTACGGCGATTAGCGAGGCGCACTACGTAGCAAGCGGCGAGGCAACGTAGGCGTAGATACCTCCCTACGATGTTGTACTTCGACCGCATGTGCACGTAGAGATGCCTCCTACTATAGTCCTCGATATGGCTAGCCTCTATCTCCTCTCTTACTAGGCCCTCTATTATCGCGTCAATCTCCTCGCGCCTAGCCTCATCTACAACTAGCCGCTTCTTTAGACCTAGCTTAATGCGTAGTCTCTATAGCCTCCTCTGCTTAATCTAGAAGCCGTCTAGCTATAGGATCTAGATAGCCTCTTCGTTAGTAGATCGTAGGACGAAGAATAGGTATATTACGCGTGCCCGCAACTTAGTAGAGTTCTCGTAGTGCCTCGCTCTTAAGACGACTCCAGCCGCCGAATACTACCGCTTCAATGTCGAGTAGCTAACGATGATGCCGTGCGCTATTAACAGGCTAGCGCGGATCTTAGTGTAGCTTGTACTACTCTCTATTAGAGCTAGCAGCTCGACGCGGTGCGGCTCCAGGTCGATCTTCGGACGGCCTAGTGGCATCGTTAGGCTAGCAGCGAGTCTAGGCGCGAGGCGCGGCTCGATGAACTGGACGGTGCTATAGGGGGCGACTAGGCTAATGCGGCGAGTATACTAGGCAAGGCAGCAGCGAGTCTGCATGCGAGAGGCGCGTTGTAATGAACTTGATGCGGTAACGATAGCAACAGACGCAAAGCTGGAAACGCGAGGTTGAATTATGAGCTTTTGGTATATATGGCCCTCCGTCGGTGCGGGGTGGGTTAGGGCTGCGCCGGCTTTCCCGATCGTAACCCAATCCCCGACGGTCGACCTGGCCACAATTGTGGCTCATCGGCAGCTGGTCTTGCCGGTGAAAGGTGTATGTAT
Organism: Teratosphaeriaceae sp. CCFEE 6253; assembly: GCA_033119285.1. NCBI lineage: Eukaryota > Fungi > Ascomycota > Dothideomycetes > Mycosphaerellales > Teratosphaeriaceae > Teratosphaeriaceae sp. CCFEE 6253. The sequence continues at coordinate 21,697 of JAWDJV010009603.1, forward strand.
AGCCTCTGATGGCGTTACCTGTCATGTCGTTCAACGTTCCACAGCTTCCGTCGCAGCACGATCGAGCCCACAGATATGGAGTCAGCCACATCGAAGACGCCGGCCTCGAGCGTTTTCGTCTACGGCCTTAACGATGGTGGCAGAGTCGACAGCGCTCAAAGTGTTGCTGGTCACAGAGCCCTCGAGACACGGCAATCACCGCCTGGCGTCTCCGGAAGACCCTATGTTATCTCGTCGCAAGAGGGCGAGATCATCTACATCCCGCTGAGCAAGTCCGCAACCCGCCTGCTCATCACCGGCAAGGAGAGCGAGAACGCGTTCGCGGTGGTCTCCAGTGGCGGTAGCCAGAGCGATCCCATCGGCTTCCACTTCCACAAAGAGGCGCACGACGTCTTCCTCTGCCTGTCAGGATCCGTGAATGTCTGGGCCGATGACAGGTGCCGGACTATGGGCTCCGGCGACTTCGCGAGCGTGCCCCCAGTACGTAACGCTCGTGCTGTGGAGTGCGCCAGCTGACTGATGATGCTCTAGGGGACCATTCATCAATACCAGATCCTCGGTCCTCACTCCGAGTTCATGGGCTTGATCGTGCCGGGCGGCTGGGAGGAGTTCTTCCGCTTCATCGGCGAGCCCTACGCAGGTCCAATGTGGCCGATGGACGACAACCGGAACTTCTTCGAAGTCCTGCTCCCGAAGCTCAAGCAAGCGGCCGAGAAATTCGATATGGTTCCATGTCCGCAGCACAAGCAAGTCGATCCGCAAGCGTGGGAAGCCGGTGACAGTCAACTGCCTGGCAAGCCCGAGGCGTACTTCCTCAAGCACGCCACAGGCCCGGCGTACGAGGTCGGTGGGACGGTGTGTCGTCCCTTGGTCACGACCGCCGAGTCGCACGGCAAATTCGCCATTGGCGGCATCGAGGCGTCGTCGCAGCATCACGAGCACGGCGTCTTCGCGAAGCCGGGGCAGTGCGTCCGCTTCGACACCGTCCACCACGCCTTCCACGTTGTCCAGGGGGCCTTTGAGTTTCACCTGGAGTCCTCCGCGCCATCGAAGCTCGTTGTCGGGGACCTGGTGTATGTGCCTCGAGGCACAGCCTTTAGGTTCCAGGCCGTCTCCCGGACTAGCCAGATGTATGCTTTTGCCAGCGGCGGAGGACTGGTGGAGGTGCTCTGCAAGCTTGGGCGGAGCCACACGTCTTCGATCTTGCCGGAGCGGGCAGAGAAGTGCGACATCAGCGCGCTGGAAGCACTGCAGCCCGCCTTTGGTTTCTCGCTCTGGTGAGCATATCCGGGATCACATGGGGTGTGAGATGACAGCTGGTGTGGATGCGTCAGCCCTCCATACTCTGGCTATGCTGCCACTCGGATGCCGTTGCTGATGCTGCGATCGAGACGTGGCTGAATGGATTAGAAGTGGATTGGAGATAGATGAAGCAGGGTTGCCCTTGTGCTTCGCAAGTCAGCGTATACCAATCCGCTCGTGCTAGTATGCCGAAAGATCAAGATGATCGCGTGAAGGCACCTCAGACTGTGGCGATCTCGTTCTTCGACTCGCTCGCCATCAAGCATGCCCGTTCAGCTGCCCGCTGCCCTGCTTCACCTCAATCCCAAGCTCCTTCAAGATAATATCTGCGCCCTTCTCCCCAATGGTGTAAGCAGTGATCTGTGTATTAGCTCCCACATTCTTCGGCGGTATACTCAGATCCACGACCTTAAGCGCCCGCACGCCGTACACATTGAGCTCGTTATCGACCACGCCACCCCGCTCTCTGGGCGCCATGGCACAGGTCCCCAGCGAGTGCCACGTCGTGCTGACGTGCTCTCGGACGAACTGCTCGATGGCTTTGTCATCTTCGGCGGTGTAGACGATGTTCTTGATGGGCTTGCCAGAGGCACTCAGAGGGTTATCGAGAGCGAGCAGAGCAGCGCCGGAGTCCGCTGCGAAGGCCGGATGCCCGATGGGCAGCTCGCCGCGGTAGAAGGAGGTGCGGCGAGCGACTTCGCGCATGAGTTTGTAGGCCCAGACGCACTGCACGTCGCGTATCAGCGGCTTGATCTAAATACATATCTTCGAGTAGTTGGCTTACCTTCTTGAGGTCGAGATCGTGCTCATCAGTGAGGAAGCCGGTCTCGAAGTCCGCTGGGTCATCCCAATTCGGCCCACTGATATGGACATGGCCTCTTGAGCGAGGATAGGCGGTGTAACTCCCTACACCGTAGTACGAGCCTTCCGGTACGAGTGATGGATCGCCGAGAAAGCTTGAATTGAACCATGGTCAGCAGAGAAGTCCGTATCGCAAGTGCTGGGCGCACGGCCACTCACGATGCCACCGTCGCCATCATCATCAGCGGCTTGCCCGGGATCTCGCTGTACTCTTCCTTCCAGTGCTTGGCGAACTGCGGTCCAAGATCCTTGACCTCCGCATCGCTCGGCCGGAATTTGCCGTGCACGTCGCACCCACTCCAAGCCATGAGACCCTTGGCCGCGGCTTCCTCGGGCGGCATGCGCCCACTCCACAGCGCGTCGAGGGACTCTTCGGGCGCGAAGTCGGTCTTGTAGAATGACCAGAAGAGATTGTGATCCTGGTAATTGGCCCCCACGCTCGGCAGGTCCTTGATGACGGGGACCTTCGCCTGCTCTAGGATCTCACGCTTGCCGATCCCCGAGCGTTCCAGGATGAGTGGCGAGCCCAGCGCTCCGGCGGAGACAATGACCATCTTGCGGGCCTTGAAAGTCGTGCGCGGCTGGTGCTCGGTCGAAGGGGCGATGACGAAGTAGTCGGTGTTGGGCAGGTACTCCACGCCTATCGCGCGCTTATCGTCATCGAAGAGCACACGGTTGACTTTGCTCTCGCACAGCACGTGGAGGTTCGGATGCTGGCCGTCGTTCAAGAGCGGATGCACCTCAAGGCGATGGGTCGAGGTGTTAGCATCTGTCTTGGACAGCCTTCGAGGGTGTCCCCGTCAATGCACTCACGTAAGCAGTCGCTGCGTCGTGTCGTTTCCCGTCCGCGGTTACGGTCTTAGACTCGCGCTCAAACCCAAGCGCGTCTTTGGTGTCGTGCAGGTCGTCGATGACTGGATAGCCAAGCTCGGCGGCCGCTTCGAGGAAAGCGTCTTCGGATCTTTTGCCACGATGTGCACCACCTGTGATGTGTAGTGGACCATCACTACCATGCATCGTAGGGTCGCCTCGGCCTTTGTACGTCTCGAGCTACGTACCAGTCAGTGACGTGCTTAAACATCCGGACCAGGGTGGGCCGTGCCTTGCACATATAGGGGAGCATCTCCTCCGTACTCCAGCCTGGTGCGTTCCAGGAGTCGAAGTCGCATTTCACTGGTCGAGAATACCTGGTAGCCAGTCAGCCTCGAACTCACAGCATGCTTCGCTGATGGCACGCACAACATGATGTTGGCGCTGCTGCCGCCTCCCAGAAGCCCACCGGTCGCTATCAGATCCTCTCTTCCCGCCGCCTGCTCGGACTTCTTCGCCTTGTAGAAGATCATGGTCTTGCTCTTCGGCTGCAGATGCTGTGCGAAAAGCGCCGGAGTCTCGACGAGAGGGTTGCCCGCATTGTTCTCGCCACCCTCGATCATCAGGATGGATAAGTGGGGACCTGCGCTAGCCAGACGCCCGGCGACGACGCAGGCTGCCAGGCCGCCTTCATAACTCGTCAGTCCTCATAATGCCAGCATTGGGCGCAATCAGCATACCGCCGCAGATGATGATATCCACCTCGTTGAGGCCATGTGCAATCTTGTTTGAGATAGGCATCTCAGACGGTATGAACGGCAGTCTGGGGCAGGTGCAATTGGAACGGGGCAACAGAGCGTTGTGTGCGTGTTGAAGGAGAGTGGCAAGCTTTCGGAGACATTGTGCCTACCATTGGACGTATTGATATACCGACGCTGCGGCTACCGTAGGCGTAGAGTGGCTCGGGTCCTCCATCAGTCAACTTCAGCACCGAAGGTCTGGAATCGAGGACGGGCTGAGCAGCTGAGCATGGCTGTACGTGTTCCTCAGCATTTACCGAGCCCTATTGCAACACCGCCATGGTCCTCTGAATGAGGACGTGGTCCCCTGACGAAGAGAACTGCTTTCCGAAGGGTTCCTTGCTCCGCGCATCCTCATGTCAGAAAGTCTTCCAGGGCCGGACTTGGCAAGCGAAATCATCGCGGCTACAGTGGCCCATGTCTGGCGCATCCATGAGGCTTCATCATCGCGTGATGCTGCTAGGCGTCGGTCTGTCTTGCCGTGTACGACCAGATCCGGCCTTGGGGCTAGCACGGACTCGCGATCTGTGAGAGCTGGGACGGATGGGCGCGGGCAACGAGTACCGAGCGTGCAGGATAGGCTCGAGTCTTCGCCCGGCGATGATGGACCTGCCATGATGACCGCGTTGACTCAGCTACAAAGATAAGTTGCTTAAGCGAAGAAGCGTGATGTATGCGGTGGTGTGGGAGCGAAGTGCACCTGCAGCCTAGCCCTACATCCCAATGCAGCTAGCGTTCCGAGACTTATCACGTGGTGTTCAAGAATTCTAAGGTTGCTATGTGTACCGCACCCCGTCTCTTACGCCCCCCTGCCTTACACCATGTCACTCGGTGAATCTGCAGCCATCAATAACGCCCTCATTAAGTTACCGGCTTGGACCGCGCTGTAGGCCATGCTTATGGTCTAGCACGTGCACAGACTACTCGTGTATCTTCGCTGACTGTGCCCACTCTTGCGAGCCCCTCGGCTAGCTTGCAAGAGTATCGTGCGCGTCGGCATGGTGAGTAGGTTCACGATGGTCACTGCTTACCAGGACTGACCTACAGGCTCATCAATCAGGCTTCCAAACCCTATTGGTCCATCCTTTCCCCCAGCGATCTCATCCCGACAGACTCGTTGACGTTACGTCCGCAAGCATACGGCCGTGGCTGCTACCGGACGTACCGGCTTCGGACTGTATGCGTACCACTCTCAGCCGCACTCCGGGACCGAGAGATTTTTCTCCGGATCCCTCGTCAAGCGAGTCTACACTTGGTCTGCCGTCAAAGACACCCGTCATTATAGTCCAGACAGTCTCGCGGAAGAGGCCGCACTGTTCAAGCACAGTTGGATTGACTGCACGAAGAACAACCTCAAGACCAGCTCTGGCCATATCAGGGCAGAGAGATATGAACATGAGTATCTTGAGCTCATGGACGACAACGTTTCGTCTCCCAGTGTACCGCGCTCTACCCCGGAGACAAATGCCCACAAGAAGTGCAGCTGCATCGCCCACGCGCGCGATTCGCACCCAGGCTATCGACCGTTGGACACGAGAGGTCGGCACAACGAGGAGTTTACTGGATCCTTGAATGCGGTGAAAGGTTGGTCCGCGTCCTCGGTATACAGGTGTGGCGTGATGTGGCTACCCTTGAGCCCGCTCACATCGTAGCTCATTCTCCCGACGGCGTGGTAGAAGTGCACATTCAAGCGTGCATCAGTCCGACGGGCAGGAGAGACGACGAGGGTATCAGGACACTATGAGTACTGGCAGACCGACTTCATCAATCAGCCTGCAGGCCCGTAGAGAGCTCGAGTCTGACGGTGCCGGGGTGAAAAGGGCCTCTCGATTGGCAAGCACCCCTAGGCAATGCTCAGATATGCCAGAGGATTGCATGCTCTGACGCCGAGACCGTGGCAAAGCCTGGTGGTGATTCTGCGTGC